>PPHD01023056.1:0-12604 GCA_002909625.1 Bambusicola thoracicus | reverse complement strand
GGTGGGTTCCAAGAGGGCTCAGCGCAGAAGGGCGCATCTGTACAAATGCCTGCATGGCCCAACGAGGCCTTGTGGGGTCTGTGTGCCACCACAGCCCGCACCGATGCCGGCTCCATCCCCCAGCCCACAGCCTTTTATGAGCTTTCATCAAGCCTCATGGAGAATAGGGCAAGGTAATCGGTGAGGCTCGTTTAAAACAGATTCTCCCAGAGAAAATTCCAGAAGGAGAGGGCTCGAAACAGAACTAAAGAGTGCCATCTACTGCAAAAAACTGGAGAAACCTCAAACCCTGAGAGAGAGCGGTGGGGGCAGCGGGAGTGCAGGCTGTGGCACAGCGTGGGCACACGAACGAGTGCTGCCTGTGGGAAACAAGGCAGGGCTCAATGCACGGGTGGCCTGCTGCCCTCCCTATGGGGTTTTCCAGATCTGTCCTGCTGGAGGATGCAGTGGTAGCTGCAGTGTGGTGGTTGGGCCCAGCTTTGCATGGGCCTGGGGCTGCTAGGGTCCCACTGGAGCAAAGTGGGAAGGCAGGAGGCTGTGCAGCTTCATCTGCTCACAGGAATATCCTCACAGTGCATTTTAATCCAACGTGCTGAGATACCTTAGAGCGTGCTTGCTTAACGAGACTGAACGAGTGAGGTTTGGAACTTCAGAGGGTTTCCACAGCGCTGAGAGTAAAGCAGTGTTTAGAGCTCACTGAATCACTGGGGCACTGAAGAGAGGGGTTGGCTCAAGGGAGGGGGAAAGACCTAAGGGCAAAGCCAAGTTCCAGGCACCATCCAAACTCCCCCTCCAGGAGCCAAGTCCTGGCAGGACAGCAGGAACCCACACTGACCTGTAACACAGCGCTGTGCCACCACTGCAGCCCCCTCTCCTCCTGCACAATGCAGAAGCACCCACTGATAACCCCTGTAACCAGCCTGCACCAGCACAGCCCCCACCTGCTTTTGCAGTTCTTTCAGGTGCCTTTCAGCCCTCCATTCCCCTGCAAGTGCCTGGCTTGCACACGCCTGGTGAGCAGCCTGCAGATGGTGCTACCGACCAGCTTTTCCCCAGCTCCATAACTGCTTCCTTTCAACCTAAGGGGAAAAAAACATTCAGGCTGCACGACACACGCTGAAGGGAACTGCTCACTTCCATCTCCTGTTTCCTCAGCTTTCTATTCTTCATAACATAATGCTGCAGTTTCTGACTGCAGGGAACCTGGCAGTAATCACCCAGAGCAATTAAAGAGAGTTCTGTGAAAGCAATTGTTGCACAATGGAGTTCTAGGCCAAACGGTAATGTTGCTTGCAGGCATTTTCTTTATCCAAGAAGAAATCCACCCTTGTGCAAAGGCACAGAGTATGGCCAAGGATGCTACAGCATCACCTGGTGCATCGTGTGTATGCTCACCTCTAACCAGCTCCTGATCCTTTTTCAGCCCACCATACAGGGTACATGAGTAGAACTGCTCAAAACCAAACTGGAACTCTTCATCTTGCGCCTGGCTCTATTAAAAGTAGGATTTAACCCTTACCGATTCGCTTTTAGGCTGCAAACTTCAGAACCAGCACCAGATCTCACATTCAAAAGTCTTCAAACAATAGGAAAAAAACATGATTTTACTCTGAGGGAAGAAAACTCCTCAAACTTCCCGCAGTTGGGCATTGTATTTACGTGAAAACCCTCCACCACTTCCTTTCAGGTCATTTTCATTGGGGTAGTTCCTCAAGCACAACTGGAATGCCATTAAGGCAGCAGGCGACACACTAGCTTCTCCAGTAGCAGAGAAAATCACTGTACTCAGAAATCCTCTTAAAACTAACAACAGCTGAAGAAGCTGAGCTGCCTTAATAAACCAGGCTGCTTTTATGGCTTTATCCCACGAGATGCCAAGTACTCCTGCTCCAGCTCAGCACAGTCCTTCAGGACAAGCTTGAATTCAAATACAGAGAGAGTTTTGTTCAAGTTTATGGTGCTGCTCAGGGGCCTAAGGTTTGGCACATGTTTAAGCACTTTGCTAGACTTGGACCAGCACTCACAAAGATCAATCTCTTATTTTAGAGCTTATGTACACACTGAACAGTTTACATTAGGACTGTCAAAACTCTGGCTTCTTCTTATTACTGCAAGGGAAACATTACATCGAGTGTAAAATCCGTAATGTTTCTGGTTTCAAAAACCTAAAGATAAGTTATACTGGAAGCAGAGGTCTGTTTATAGTAAATGGACATTTAATAAAAAATTACTTAAAAAATTCTCAGGGAAATTTCATAAATAAAGTCAAGTCCTGAATCTTCCTGAGCACTTTGCATTTCACAGAAGGAGATGGGGACCAGCGTTGAGGTAAAGTCCTGCCCCAATAGCTCAGCTCAGAAAAAAGAAGAGCGCCTATCATCAAGCCTGAAGCCCAGAGAATGATCTCACTTCATGGCAATCTCCCACCTCAGACAGCTCAGAAAGGTTATGTCCAGATGACTTGGTCACCTACTCAAGAGGATGATAGGAGCCTGTCCCATAGCCTGCCTGCTGCAAGCATCCCCAGCTGCACAGCTTACCTGCCCCAAAGCAGCCACAAAAAGGAGGAGAATGGGAAAAAGGAGTACATCAAAGGGAAATTACAGTTTGCTCGTTTCTAATAATATTCTGAAGTTGCCTCAGACGTCCACTCTGCCATTGCTGAAAGGAAGACCAAGAGCTTCCCGCTGTCTTGCTATATGCATTGTGAGGACACCAGTGCATGTAATGAAGAAGCTAGGAACAGAATGGACCACTGGAGAGCTGCAGATAGCTAACTAACATAATCTCTTCTCTCATCTCTTCTAAGATTGATGGGATTTTGAACATCCAGCCCACAGACGAACATGAACGGTGGTGGTTGTCCAATGGCACCAAATCCCCAAAGGTTTCTAGTATCCTTTATCCTGTTGGCATAAGTTTATCAGTGGCAAAACATAGTTAACCTTTATTGGGCCAAGTTTCATACTTTCCTCTTCCTTCATTCCTTCTGTCATTCCTCATCCTCTGCACTAAGACTGCTGCTACTTGCTTTTCTCTTACAACCTGTTTCTACCAGCTTTGACGAATCTCTTGTAGAAGAGGTTTACACAATACTTTGTATAACGAAGCTAAAACTCCAAGAAGAGTTCTTGTGAGACAGTTTGTAGAAATGCTGAAGAAGGAAGAACACTAAACTGCTGGAGATATCTTGGATAAGGTGAGATATTAGTGCAAGTTAAACAGGCAATGCTTTCCTTGCTTCTTTTAAAATATTTTTTTTAATTAATTTCTCTTAACCTCTAAATGTTTGTTGTTTTCCAGTGCACCAAAGGAGGAAAATGCTGACAGTCTGTGAATTTTTTTTAACTCCAGTATCACAGCAACACATATTAACGTGTTAATGTGTTACAGCAAAAGCTATAAGTACGTTCTCCTCCAAGGCCTCAGCAAACAGGCAGCTTTGAGTTTTGGTGTTCTATTGCCTACTTACAGCAGTGTGTAAGCGTGTGGAATAGGGATGAGCCCTTCACCCATCAAAGCTTAAGGCCATGAGGAATTCTGATAACCCCCATCTTGTTCAGGGCACAAATCGTAATGCTGCACTCTGGTAGAGCAGCAATAGTTGCTGCCCCTCCTGTCCATAGGGTGCAGGGAGTGCTGCCTGATCAACATCACCCAGGAGTATTCACGAGAGCCAGCAGCCAAGTGCAGGCTGCCTGGAGTCCAATTCACGTGAATTCTGCAGATAATTATTTCTTACTCTCAGATACCTAAAGTCAATGGGTTAGGAAGTTTATGTTCCATGAAGTTTATGCCAGATGATGTTACATACACTGGTAAATTGCATTTACCTGTAGAAGACAGTGAATCCAAAGCATCAAAATTACATCAAATTATTTAGGACAGAGATGTAAATACAGGACAATAGAAGAATTAAGATCAAAATGTTTCCTACTACTCAAATCTGTGCCTGTATCTGATTACCTCTCCCTGTTCTATCTTACTGTCACACGTGGCTTGCTTTAAGCAGACAAATGCAATTGCATGTTTGTTTTCATTAGAGGAAAGAATTAACCTCCCACTGGAAGTAGAAAGGGTTACAAATACAGAAAGCACTCAGATAAAAGTGCAAGAAAATGAACAAAGGCAAGAAGATCCACAACTTCTCTTCGGCTCAGAGCCATGGGTACCCCACATCCCTGGAGGTGCCCCAGGCTATGGGTGGGCTCTGGGCAGCTTGAGTTGGGGGGCACTCAGCCCATGCAGGGCTTGGAACTGGGTGGGCTGTAAAGTCCTTTTCAACCCAAGCCAGTCTACGACTCTATGATCTGAATATCCAAGCTATTTTTGGCCTAGTGTTGACATTCTTAGCATCGTTCCAGAGCAAATAGCTGGAAGAATAAAAGGTCCCTGAAACTATTGCAATTTATGAGGTCATGGGTCTTTCGAAAAGGATTGTTCATAAATCAGGCGTAAGATTTATGGGCAGGATAGAGGACTGGACTCTGAGCTCTATTAGCACGGATACACAGAGGATCGCAATCAATTTTATATAAACAGTGTTTTCACGAACTATGGAAAACAGAACGGGCTCCGCTACAGGCAGAAATGCTCTCACTATCTGAAGTGAAAAGTACACAGTTTGACCCTTCCTGATCACTGTTCCCCTCAAACTCTGTTCCTTAGAGCTGCAGCAGAACCACGGGGCTGCTCAGCACACCGGGATGGCAGACAGCGAAAGGTTTCTGTCTGCAGCTCAGTCTGGTGCACGGTCGTAGATCACAGCTGTCTACATTAGCCAGGCAACTTAAATCCCCGAGCATTTAACATGCATTTTGTTAACAGGGGTCAGACCCTCACATGAGATTTTTGCAAGGCCGCTTTGCACCTCTGAACCCATGAGCTTCTACACATCTAAAAGAGACGTGCAAACCAAACTCTCCAAGAGATGGGTTGAGGAAGGACTCCTGAGTCAGCCGGAGGAGAGCTCTGTTTGTGTCTCTGCGTTATAAAGCAAGCAAACATCAATCATCTCATCACAGAGGAAATGAAGGGCAGCCCCGAAACGCTGCCATCCCACTCCCATGACTTTGTCTCACTGGAAAACGTCTCTGTTTATCTAAGTATGTAGGAATGCTTTCTTTAAATGCAGCTCTCCCGAGGCTTCACCCTCACAAAACTGGACAATTTCTCACAACATAAAAGAAGAAAAAGAAGAAAAAAAAAGCAAGAGCAAAAGAGAATTAAAGGTATGTGCAAATATGTTTCTCAGGCTCTTTATGGCTGATTGAGCTAATTTACTGTGGAATGGGCAGCAGACTATCTTTAGATAAATGCTAATGAGGACGTTAGTGCTTTTTTCAGTCTGGCTGCTACTATTATGCTGAAAGGGAAGGTCAACAGCTAATAAACCCAGTTAACAAGCCATTCTGAACTTCGCTTTAGCTTAACACGCTTCAAAGTTGCAGTCATTAAATCCATAGGCTATTAGGAGCTGCCCTCCCGTTTTCAGTATGAGTGAAGGCAAACTTTCAATGTAGTCATTAATTGAATTAACAGACTCTAATCCAGTCTGATGTAGTGTAAATTGAAACCCACGTAACAGTAAAGATGTGTGCAGGTTTCCCTTTTCCGGCAACTTTGTGTCCTACTACTTTTGTTATCATTTCTGTGCACCTCCCATGAAGGACGCTCTCATGTACATAACCTTTACCATTAGCTGCTATTTGATAGACGAATATCATTTTCTCTCAAGGTGAAAGCAGGCCAAACAAACTTCTTGTATCTTAAGAAATGGCTTAGTTTTACTGACACAAAGTGGGACCACAAAACGCATTGCCACTGTGTTATGCTTCTCTGAAGTACAACAATATCACACACTTAGCAGACAGGGAGCCTTGGATATGGAGATGTAAGTGAAAAACATTAGGTCATAGGCAGAAAGAAAAGTCCGAGTGTTTTGTTTGCCAGCAAGCTCAATAGTTTCCCTTTAAGTAGTGTGAAGTTGAACCTGTACTGCGCACACCGGCCTATTTCCATCAGAAAACAGGTGATGGAAAGCCATACAAATGCTCAAAAATTTGGCATAAAATCTATTTCTAAAAGGCAAGAATCGCATCATTCTGTAAAACCATGCGCTTCAGTACTGGGCACTGTGCAAGGGAGTCCTGCACACACAGCCAACCACCCCAGCTACTCCTGGGAACATCAGGTGTATCAAACGGCGCACAGCTACATAGATTTCAAGCCTGAGTGCTACCTGTGGCTACCACATTTCAAACACAGAACTGGACAACTGCATGGTGCTGAAGCTCATTCCTGTGAGTGCCACTGGACTGCACCCCAGTGAGCTGAGCACAGGGAAATCAATGTATTTTCCCAGTCAAGGTGTGGCAGAGGAAGCTCCAGAAAGATTAAATGCAAAATACCAAGCATTTTATATCTGAACTAGCAATGTGAACTCTTAAACTATCCTAAATCCAGAACATGGAAACCATTTCAACATTTCACAATTTACATGACCATGACGGTGAATAAAAGACCGCTAATGCAAATTTAACATTGAAATCAATTCCAGTGGACAAGAAGCTCTCTTGTCGCTTACATACAGTCCTCATATTTCCCACAGGGGATTGAAAATATCTTGGGTTACTCATTAATCTAACTAAAATTCAAAGGCCAAGAAGCTAAGACGTAGACATCCACATACAGAGTAGTGGCAAAAGTGGGATGGAGCTTTTCCATGCCTACCGAGTCCATTCACAACATTTCTTTAATATTGACCCTGTATAGCTGCCCTTCTTGCACAGTCCCAGTGAAGAAATCCAAGCTTCCATTATTGCAGATATGAGGATATAAAACTACATTCAAAATGCAATCGGACATCTAGAGAGGAAAACGCACACGTATCCAAATCATTGTGTTCTTTCAGAAGCAGAAAAATACAATGGAGCTTTAGAAATAACTAAATATAGTAATTTTGGTTCTGCTGTAATTAGGGAAGAAAAAAGCACGACTTCCCCACATCCCTTTAAGAGTCATCGTTCAATGTCGCAGCGATATTCAATTATTCCATATAAAGAGTATTTACTTTCTTTTCTGCATTATTATTATATTATCCACTATTCTTATTACTGCAGAATGAGCAGAAATGCAGGCCTCCAGCTGAGACTGACAGCCCCCCTCTGCTTGCCACTGTGAAGATATACGGCACAAAAGCATCCCTGAACAGCTTTGTAATACCAGAGAAAAGACAAAGTCTGTAAGAAAGGTAAGGTTGGTGTTCCCATTTTATGGGTGGGGAAATTAAGGGAAACTGAAAGGAAAAAAAAGACCGGAGAACTTCACAAACGATTTCACACAAGATTGCTTCTGCTTATTGTTGGCAAGCAGGTCTTTGTGATTTCTCATGGACACTCTTACAATGCCTAGGCAGGAATTCTAAGCACGCATCCAGCAATGCTCACCAGAAGTAGAGTGTGACACTGTAAGAGGCATTTCTTCTCAGTGGAAACTTCATCATTTGCCCAGATGAATACAATGCATGCATTACAGCCTGCCTTGGCCAAAGTCCAACATCCATTGGGGTCAAGTGCACCAAGCAGGGTGCCACCACCAGACCCCTTCCTGATGAGAGGCAGTGAGACACCAAGGCACCAAGAAGTGCTTGGGAAGGTGAAAGCAACAACGATGGCAGGAATAGACACAGGGAAACCAGGTTTATCATAAAAAGCAAACAAGAAAAGAGTATTAAAAGAAGACAAGAGGATGGGAGAAGCCCTGATGATGGCCAGGATGTACGCAAGCTCACAATGGGAGAACAGAGATAACGAATGCATCTTTTTGAGTTCTGTGCACCGTGGCAATTTTCAAACAAGAATATTAAAATGCATTTCAAACAGTCCAACCTCGGAAAAAATCAAAACAGGCGCAGTTTTGGTATTGCTCCATGCATATGATGAAAAATGGAAATGAAAAACACTGAATTACAGTTAGAAGGGTGTAATAAAAGTCAGTGGCTGCGAGGAGAATTTGGAAAAAAAAAAATCAGGCTATAAATAGGATGCTAATTTTTAACTGAGAGAGTAATTAAGCACTGGAACAACTTCCCAAGGACAGCAGTGGATTGCCAATTACAGGCAATTTTAAAGTGAAGACCAGATTTATTTATTTTAAAGATATGCTCCAACAGGAGCTAATTGCATCAACTCCTGCTGCCTGAGTCGTACTGAAGCTCAGACAAAGTGATCCAAGCGGTCTCTTCTGGCACTCAGCTCTGATCAGAGCAGACAGCAATCCAGAAGAAACGTGGGAAGGGCAAAGCAAACAATTTCGATTGCACCTATGCAGATACCATCAGTGCTCTGAGAAGGGTCAACATTCCAACTCAGCATCAACGCAATAGAAACTCAGCTGAGTGGTAGCATCAATTCAGTGTGTAGCCCATTCAGTTTCACCTTCATGGTATTAGAGAACAGAAATAAGATGGGGCAGCACTGCCTTAGAGTGTATTTATTTTGTAAAAGGTGCTAAAAGTGATTTTATAAAGTGCATGTGAGGCTCCTCATCCTTCTGGTGGCTGGTTTTCTACCACATTATGTTTTCTGCCTGCGTCCAACACGTAGCTATTAGCCTTTTCCCACTTCTCAGAGCCTTTTGAACCTGTAAACCAATTTCAGCCAGATGCAGCAGAAGACATTATCAAAGGAATTACATCCTCTGGGCAAACCAGGTAAAAGCTGAAGTTCAGCAAACGACCTAGCTGAAGAAAGGCTGCAGAGTGACACAGCCCTGGGGAACCCAGGGAGGAGAGAGACAGAAATAAAACTGCTCCAGTATGACACAGCCATTGGGAACAATGGAGGGGAAATGGGAGCAGCAATTTTTCCCATCCCTTGGTGGCAGCAGAGCCGCCCACCTTTTGCTGCTGAAGGCAAGATGGCACAGGAGCTCTGTCTGACTACTTGTATTGAATAATAACTACTCTATTACTAGGAATCAAACAGTGGTGGGACAGAAGGGAGCAGCCCCTGGCCGGAGCAGGCTGATAAACCCAATAGGCAAACTGCAGATTGCAAAGGCAGCTGAAACTCCCCTCTCACCTGGAGATTTTGGGAGTCTTTGTAACTGATGCCTTTGCATCAGTACAGGTCTTTGCAGCACCTTCCTGCGAAGGCAGGCGACAGCTGAAAAGCACCAGAACAACACGCCAAGGCATTCTGCTTGCAGCCTCAATGCAATTTGATGTAATAAGTGTTGATCTCAATTCACTAAACATTTGTGTCAATTTGCCACGCGGTCTGGTTTAGTTTTAAGGCATTTCTGTTGCTTAAAAAAAAAAAAAAACACAACAGCATTAAACCATAAATTAATTAGTTGCTTTACAAGCTTCAGGTATGCTGTTACCCTCCCAGCTATCTGCTGAGCTGCAGCTCCGCATTTTTGCAGCGATGTGCAAAGAACAATTTTCATCATTAAAGAGAAACTTTCAAGAGCTCTAACAGGAAAGCCCACTGGTGCCAGTAGGTGGTGGAGCATTCCTAAATGCATTATGAACTGTATTTATAGGAGCTGTCTAGTCATTTAATGGGTTCTTGAATGATTTGCTTAGGTGTTTACTTTTACTAAAAGCAGTTTATAACCTCTGCTCTCAGCTCTGAAGTCCCTCTTAAATCATCCTGTAAATATATCACAGGGCAGTAAGAGAGAAGGACTCAAGTTTTCCACCTTGGGTTTTCTTTTCTGTTTACGCTTAGGGATCTGCAGTCTCTCTGTTGTCACAGGAATAGGGCCCGACTGACCTCCATATGGTGCGGCACTATTCCCAGATGGATTCAGCTCAGTGCCAGAATCCCCAGTGGAGACATTGACTCCATTCTCTTTCCTGGGGATCCTTACAGGGGAGCCCCTTCCAGTACCCAAAGGCATCGTAGTGACGACAGATCCCTTGGGCTGCCCAGCATGGCACATTCTCAACATCCACAGAAGCCAACAGGAATGCAGCAGACACTCTCAAGATGTAGGTGTACAGTCGCCTATCTCTGTGTTTCAGAAGTTTGGACTGTGCAGAAAACTGAACAGAATGTGTATTAGGCCTAATACTGGATCTTTGCTTCCACCAACAGTCCACAGATGCTTCCTTGGCAACACCCTCATACTGAGCAGAACTTGGGGCTGCTCCTCTTCCCACCTCACTCCCTTCCCTTACATTAAGAGTCTGGCAACAGCGCTGCTGCCTCTGTCATCTGTCACCTCGTGGCCCTTCCATATATCAATGTTTGACTGCTTTCTATGTAAAACAGGTCATTAAGTTAATCAGAAATTGACTACTACTACAAACACCTTTTGAATAAGGTCAAATTAAGATAAAAGTCCTTGCTCTTTTCGTCTCTCAGCAACAAAGACTATAACCAGGCGGCTAAACCTGCCATTAATGTCAGTGTGCAGATTAAATGTCATTAAAGGCAATTTGTCACTTACATACACACTTATCTCAATCTAATAATTAGCAAAAGGTCAGGCAGATAAACCCGCACATTTCAATCTACAATAAATTTCAGCTGCGAGAAATGACAAAATACAAGCTTAACCATACAGACACGTGTTTGTATTTGAAACATATACGTGTAATGAAATGCAGCAAACTGCATAATCCATTTGAAGGATCCGACTGATAGCAAGCCTTCCTCTGACACCATGCTTAAGCTGCAAGGAGAAGCCAACCGCGTAATCCTGGATCAAAGCAATGCCCCGACACGAGCCAACACCGCAGAGCCTGCATGAGCCCCCTGTGAAACAGCCCAGCAGACCATGGCCAAACTGCACTGCCAGTGGCACAGCTGCCACTTGCTGGCACTTCGGGGGACAGCCTCAGCCAAGAAGTGGAGCAAGAATGGATAAAGGAGGCAGAGTCAGCTCCGACCTTCCTGGGTGGCTCCAGCAAGTGCCTGGTGAGCTGAGCACACGCCTGCAGCAGCCTGATGGTGCCCAAGTAAGAGAGCAGGTGGGGACAAAGCAACATCTTTCATTCTTTGCCTTGGTACCTCCACACCTCTCGCAAGGCTCAGCCGTGCTGTAGGACATGCCTCGCTGCAGCTGTGTAGGCAACGGGGAAAGCAGGGCTCCCCATGTCTGCACCCCACTGCACTGGAAAGATTTTGCAAGGCAGAATTTCCTGTTAGAATTCAAGCTCTATACAAGCTGCAGAAGATAGAAGTGCCAAATCCTTGTTTTGGAAAGCATGGAAAAACCTCCTGTAAATGAATGGTTTTTAGTTGAAAGAGGGAAGATTTAGGCTGGATATCAGGGGGAAGTTCTTTACCAAGAGAGGCTGTGGATGTCCCATCATCGTAGGTGTTCAAGGCCAGTTTGGATGGGGGCCCTGGGCAGCCTGGGCTGGTATTAAATGTGGAGGTTGGTGGCCCTGCATGCAGCGTGGAGGTTGGAGATTCAAGGATCCTTGAGGACCAACCCGGGCCATTCTGTGATTCTGTGTGGTTGGCTGATTTGTTTGCTGGAAGGAGAAAGAGAGCAAGCTCAGAGCTCGCAATGAGTTCTGCTCCTATCACAGGACCAGCACACCTACCCACCTGTCTGCACCCACACAGCCGCTGCTGCAAAATGCAGCACCAGAAGGCATTTCTGTTCGTGGTAATCAATTCCAGGGTGTGTCGTGTGGGATCAAGGGATATTCTTTTAAAGCAGAAAAATAGCTTTGAATCTCTCAACATTCAACAGAGAAAAAGGATGTACAAATATTCCTAAATTCAAACCCAGCCCACAGACCACGCTGCCCTTAAATATTTCAAGTCTTCCCTTACTCTGATGATCATTAACAGAACATTTTCAGATCCATCCTGTGAGGATACAGCTGTGATGTGGATATTAATATCTAAATAACATATGGAGATTTAGAGCAGCAAAGAAGAGGTTTTTAAAGCAGCGTCAAATGCTTCTGCTCATGTTCTATTTGCTTCTTTTTTTTTTGCATATTGGCAGCACTTAACCCATCTTCAATGTCTAAACAGCTACTTCAGATGGCAGTGCAATGGCAAATTGTCATTATTCAGCCTTTACCTCTGCTTCTAACACAGCGGGAGACAGTTAGTTAACTGCATGGGGATGCTGTGCTGTTGTAATAGTTCACAGCAAAGAAAGATGGTTTGAAGGAGTCAGACAGTTTACCCAGCTGCTCTTCACAAGGTGCTTCGTGATTAATGGAAAGTACATGTGTGAAACCAGCTAATATGACAGCAAGTCAGAACTGTACGCCTCTCATACAGCTGGGGAAGGTTTGGGGTACCTTATGTTTTACCACGTGTATGAGACAGATCTGCACAACCTGAGGGAGCTTCAGTAATTTTTTCAGGTGTTTGGATTTCAAGACGACACACAGGCTCTGTGCACTCTACACCTGCGACCTCAGTGTCCTACAGCCTTTGTTTTGGGGGGGAATGTCGCACATCAGTATCCCCCTGTGCGCAAACATACGTCTTCCGGAGATTCTCACATTCCCTGCTAATATAAAGAAAAACCACAACAGGCACTGCCTGGAGGCTGACGTGTTGACATAGCAAAACTTGGGAGGAGATTAACTCTTCAGCCTGAGGTCCCAGATCTGTCC
>PPHD01023055.1:0-12605 GCA_002909625.1 Bambusicola thoracicus | reverse complement strand
CTTCCTTCCTTCCTTCCTTCCTATTTATTTATTTTCTTTCCTTCTCATTCTCTCTCTCCCTTTTTCTATATCTAGCTATATGTCCCTTTCATTTGTCTTTTTCTTTATCTAATCCATCATTTATTTATCTGCTTCTAATGTATTTATCTTGCATCTCTCCATATATATCTTGCAATCACTTATTTATCTCTGTCCTGAGCTGTCTGTCTTGCTGTACCTGTTATTTATGTATTTCTGTCTCTGTCAGCATTTATCCTTGTCGTTGTGTTTCTGTGTATTGTCTATCACTGTCACTATCATTTATCTATCTAATATCTATCTATATCTTATTTATCTTCTTCTCTCTTTCTTTTAGCCTCACTCGCTCTCCCTGTGCCTATCATAGCCACAGTATATTTATCTCACTTATCACTGTGATATCTTATTTCATGGTCTCTTTCTGTCCATTTATCTTTTTTTTCAGGGTCGCTCCATTTTTTTTCTCTATTTCTCTGTCTCATACTCCCTAATTGTATTTCTAGCTGACTCTCTCATCTCATTTATCTTCCTCCTTCCTTTCTGACACTGAAGGCTTTGGTTCCAAAATGCCATGAGCAAAAGGCACACTCATGAGACAGATGTGATTTGAATGCATGCTCAGCCCACTTTGTGTTGAAAACCGAGGCAGGCTCCATACTCCTACAATACAGGAGCCTTTCTTGAAGAGTTTCTTGCTTCCAAATTGAACTTCCCAGACAAAAGGCAGAAGACCCTTCATGAACAGCTCTCTAACAACCTAGGTCTCCCTTCTTTTACTCCCTCCCTTACAGCCATACAGTTTGTCTGTTTGTTGATGTCTGCCTGAAGAGATAATCATCCTCTGATGAAGTGCTATTAGTTTGCATCAAGCTAACTAATTAGTAACAGTCACCAGTCACTATTATGGGGACCTCCCTATATGGTGCATCAGTGGAATTCTTATGCAATCTGCTCTTTGAATAATACAACATATAAATAAGCCCATTGGTTCCTGGATGTAATTTGCCCTGGAATCATCAGCTCTAGAACTGACTGATTGCAGATAGGCCAGACACCACTCTTAAGCTTGTAACTTGGATTCTTTGTTAGGATTTACTTCATAGCTCAGTTTTGGAAGCTCACTGCTCCATGTTTGGAGATTGCCAGGCTTCTTCAAACCTGCTTCAGGCAGCTGCTGTCAGCAAGATCAATAAACTTTACTGACACTGAGCTAAAGGTCTGCGTTCAGGATCATACTACTGCAGCTTATGGTACAAACACATTATAATGCTCTATTTTATCCTGGTGTGCCCTCTATCAACATTAAGATTATCATGACTGTCATAATTATGCCCTATGTGCTTAGCTTTCAAAGCTTTTTAAAACTCCCTGTGTTCCACTTGTTTTTTTAATCACCCTGTGCTGCTTGTACTCGCTGTGCTCATCCAGCACCCACCACTCCCAGTTTCAGCTGGTAGAAAAATGAGTATGCCCTCGGTCCCATGGAATTCCTCTGCCATGTGCTGCTTCTGCCATAAAATAGAGTAGAGGTCTTTTGGTTACCCCAAAGATGTTGGCTCCATTGGAAAAAAAAAGGTGGTAAAAAGATCTCAACATTTTTGTCTGAGATGGGAGAAAGGGAAACATGCATTTATTTCTCCTCTCCTGAGCTGAAACATTAGGTAAGTATCCTTCAGTGCCACATTATTTTGCCCCTGCCCCAAAGTCAGTGTTTTCCATCCCCTGGAGAAATCAAGGCTTCTTCTTAAGGTTGCTGTTGCAGCCTGCAATCAGCTGAGCAATAGATTCTTGTTAGAAGTGAATAAGATGTTTTGCTAAAGACAGTGTTGTGCAAATATGAGTGTCTGTCTTGTATGTACCTCCTATGTGGCATGTTCACCTCATCCTCGGATAAAGGTTTTGCTCTCCTACTTAGGAGTATTCATAGCACTCCTTTTTGTCCTCTGGGCACACTGAGAAACACCAAATAATTATGTCTCACAAAGGCTTGGCATAATGATTGGTATATAAGCTTTCTGGAGAGTGAATCAGAAATTTATAACAAAATGTGATGTGTTGTACAATATCAAAGCTAATCCTGAAACTATTCCTGGGAAAAGATCAACCTGAATAATTTGAGCAAATTAAAACAAACAAATAAAGCAAGACATTTGAAATTGCTGATAATGCTGCATTTCAGCTATTTTCTGAATAAAAATATTTTTTGACATGAGATCAATCTTACGGTTAAAATAAATACTGCTTCTCTGTAGACTAGTATCTTACGTGTATGTGATGTTTACTATGTACTATACATATATATGCACATGTAATATACACATATAATTTCTTTTTGAGATAATGTTATCAGTATGATAATACGTTTCAGTGTAGTTTGGAGTTTTGGCCGTGATTGAGTTGGAAAATTCTTAATGCAGAGGATTCTCTCAAAACGAGGAATCTTTTTTCCTCGCTGGCTTTAGATTTGCATTCAGTATCTTGAGCTAAATAGATATATATATCTATATATATATAAAACTGTTTTACTGCTATAGCCTCATTCTGAGAGGTGCCAGGGTACATGCCAGCATGGTGTGACTGCAGTAGGTATACTGATGTGTAAACCAAAGCTAAGATGCAGTGCTGAGGATACTTGTCTGTCTCTCTAGTGCTGAATAAAGACATCACAGCCTGCAGGACCTCAACCATCACAGGAACACTGAAGCGCCCATCACTACAGGATGAGGAGAAATTGAAGCTCAATCATCAGAAGGGGTCATCAAACTTTAACAGTCTTCCAGCCAACGTGTCCAAGTTGCATCTTCAGGGCTCCCCGCATTACCTGGGGGCCATCAACCTGAATGAGTTCAGCAATCACAGTCTCACTCTGAAGAAGGACAAGAATCAACCACCCAAGTCTATCTACATCTGTGATGGGGACATCTTCAAGAAGTTGGATTCAGAACTCTCCCGGGCACAAGAACAGACACTGGACACCAGCTATGTCATTCTGCCTACCAATACATCTACCTTACGGGCCAAACCACCCAAGGATGAGAGCAAATACAGCATCAATATAGACCAGATGCCCCAGACACGGCTGATCCACCTCAGTATGGCTACCGACCCAGGTTTTGTCGTCAAAAGTCCTCCACGGGAACCTGTGACCATGACTTGCAGTGAGGTGCAAGGTTCTCCCATGATACAACAGCAGCAGCAGCTGCCTCCACAGAATATCCCCAGCGAGTCACAGATTCCCAACAGCCTGTGTGACACAGGTGACTCAGGGAACTCAGGTGTGGTGTCCAAGAGTGAGACCGTCTCCACTCTCTCCATGAGCTCCTTGGAGGTGAGTATGGGAATTCCATTGCTGTTCCCAGCCCATGATGTTTCCTGCCCTCAATACTGGCCATGACACATGTTTCAAGAGAGGATTGTTGGGCCAAATGTAGCACACTGTGTTGTGCCAGAATTATATTACTGAGAGGAAACCCTAGCAGGTGATATCATTTCATAATTTTGTTTTAAAAATCCCTCATTACTTCCACACCTACAATGCTGTGGAATGCAATGCAAATTAAAATCAAAACTTTGTCATGTCAAAAGCTGTTCATTTTAGGTCAAGGCACATGACATGCATTACCTTTTCTCTGTCTATCCTCTTCTATTTACCATTTTGATGACTTCAGTTGTGACAAAGATAGGAAAATTCTCTTGATGGCAGATGTAAAATATCACAGAATCATCACAGAATGACTTGGGTTGGAAGGAATCTCAAAGGTCATCTAGGTCCAACTCCCCTGCCATGGGCATAGTTGCCAACCACTAAATCAGGCACTAGATCAGGTTGTCAGTGATCCCATCCAACCTGGCACATTCTTAAGATATGACCCACAACTTTCGTCGCATCAAAAGGATGTCAGAGGTTTGGTAGAGTTGCAGCCCCTTCCTTCTGACCTGCGAAAATACATATATTAGCAGTTTTTCCTAGTCTATACATCTCACACTGATGTCTGTCCTAGCTTTTGCATTTCTCAGCACCTGGCCCTTTTCTTGCCTATTATCAGAGAGCAAGTCTTGGCCGTTGCTCCTCAAATTTCAGTCTTTACTGACTGATGGTCAGAAGCTCTGCTAGATCGCTTGGCTGAGCCTTTTTATTTCCTTCCCATTCTGTAGACCACCTGCAAGATCATAATCAGTACAGGGGTCTGAATTAGCCAGAATTCCGTGTTCAGACTTCCATGGGTTTCAGTGTTTTTGTGCGTAATCCTTCTTATTGGCTGGCACTTCCATCGGGACGAGCCAGAGAAACACTTTAAGGATAGGGGAACATGTAAAAAGAGAAGGAGCCTCTCTGATTCATCTACTGTGTAGTTCAGTCTGTGCCCATCAGTCCCTTACTAACCTTCACCACCCTCTCTTTTTCCTTTGAATCCCCAGAGACGGAAATCACGGTATGCAGAACTAGATTTTGAGGTGAGTACATCAATTTTTGAATGTGTTTCTTGAAGGGTAGGGAGAGAAAGAGAAATACAGCTTCATTTTCTTGCTACCACCTTTGTTAGAATGCAGCCTTTGCCAAAGAAGTTAGAAAAAGGTGGGCAGAAAGAGTTGCGCTGGCTGCTTAATAAGGCTTACCCTGTGCAGCTAAACAAGTGGGTAAATTATATTGGCTCATGCTTAATTTATGGAGCCATTGCCGTTGTATGAACACTTGTAAATGAAGATCCCATGTCAGAGTATGCAAGACTTGTAGCATCTCTCCTGCAAACAAGCTAGTGGAAAAGTGCTACAGGTGGCTGCAGTGCACTTCTATTTGGGAAACACAAGTACATCCTTTGCTTGGTGACCTAAAGTGTCTTGACTTTTGTGCCAAAGCTCTGTTGCATAACAGAAAGGCAGGTAATATGTCCACACTGTCAGAAACCATGATCAAAGCTGGGTTTTCACACTTATTAATGAACCTCACAGAATTTGTCTGGGAGAATCAAGGAATCATTTCAGTTGGAAGGGACCCTTAAACTCCCCTGTAATGAACAGGAACACCTACAACCCGATCAGGTTGCTCAGAGCCCAGTCCAGCCTGACCTTGAATGTCTCCAGAGATCTACCACCTCTCTGGGCAACCCGTTCCAGTATTTCACTACCCTTATTGTAAAAAATGGCAGAGCCGTGTCTTCCCTTAAAAGCTAATGCCTTATTCAAAAATGAAGTCACACTGAGGTCCCAAGAGGAGTTGCCTTTAATGCTAGAATCACTTCAGAGCTCAAGACTGGGAGCTTGTTCTGAAATTGAGTTACAGTGGGTGCATGTGAGCTGATTCGTTTGTGTGCTGATCCTAAATTATACCAGCTACTTTCTCCAATTATAGACCACTTGGCACAGCACAAGCAAGCAATCTTCACCATGCTCCTACACACAAAGGGAAGCCCTTATAGAAATATTTTCTTCATCTCTTGGTCAATAGAAAATAAAAGTAAAATGCAGACAGACCAAGTTACAAAGAAAAGGAAATTGTGAAGTAACTGCTGGTAGAACTTATTTAGCCTCAATCCTACATATTTAGATAAGCTCTGAACATGTTTGCCAAGGAGGCGTGCTCCCAACAGAGCAGGCATAGGGTCAGCAATCAGTTAAGAAAGGTAACAGAACTTCCTGAGTCAAGCTTGTAGACCAGTGTACAAATTTTGCAACATAGACAGCTGGCATTTGCAATTTCAGGACAACCATAAGTTCAACAGCCAAACTTCTTCACTTTCTCCCACCATCTTATCCTGAAATTAAAAACAGTGTTGCATGGGGTCCTCAGAGAATTTTGGAGCTGCTTTTGGAAAGTTGGATTTAGTCTACAGTGAGGTAGATCTAGGCTTTAATAACATATGTAGCTTTGAGAGGAGGAAATGTTGATTTTGTGCAGCTGGATAGGCTTTGCTGATCTGTGGCCCTTGCATTTTCTTCAGAAAATCATGCACACAAGAAAACGTCACCAAGACATGTTCCAAGATCTGAATAGAAAACTTCAGCATGCAGAGAAGGAGAAGGAGTCTCCAACGACGGACAGCAAGGTTAGTCATACACCTGTAGAACAATCACCTCCTGGAAACAGGAGCATGGGAGCATTTAGGAGCCCTTGCTGAATGCCTTACCTTGAGTTCTGTGTACACTGCAACAAACATGCACCACATTGGACATGGAGAGTCACAAAGGTACCATTAGATTATCTACAGATTATCATCCCAGATGGAAAAAAAATATTTTCTCATGTCTGTTCATTATGTATGGAGTCTGTTTTCTTGTCTATGTCTGTTTCCCATGTTTGTGTCAGTTCTTTGCTGCTAGGCTTTGTAGGGATGGAGTATGGAAGGCCAAGGCCCAACTGGAACTGAACTTGGGAAGGGGCTTAAAGAAGGATAAGAATGGCTTCTGTAGGTGCATAAGCTGGAAATGGGAAGTCCAGGAGAATGTATCTCCCCCTAGTGATAAATGCAGGCAGGTTGATAACTACAGACAAGGAGAAGGATGAGGTACTCAGAAACTTTTTGCCTCAGTCTTCACTAGCAACTGCTTTACACACAGCCCTCAAGTTCAGAAGGTGGGAACTAGGGGAGCAATGTCCTTCCCACTGTAAGCAAAGATCAGGTTCACAACTGCCTGAGGAAACTGAATGTCCTTAAGTGTATGGGTCACCATGAGATGCACCCCAGAGTCCTGAAGTAATTGGTTGATGTAGTTGCCAAGCCTCTCTCAATGATATTTGATAAGTCATGGTGGTCAGGTGAAGTCCATGGTGACTGAAAAAAAGGCACTGTCACACCTATTTTTAAGAAGAGTAGAAAGACCCAGGGAACTTCCAACCTGTCAGCCTTACTTCTGTGCAGGGGAAGATTGTGGAGCAGATCCTCCTGGAAGCTATGCTAAGGAACATGGAAGAGAGGGAAGCAATAAGGGATAACCAGCATGGCTTCACCAAGGACAATTCCTGCCTAATCAACCCTGTTGTTCTTTATGATGGTGTAACTGTCAGTGTACAAGGGAATAGTGACTGATGTCACTGATGTGCCTTTGACACGGTTCGCCATAACATCCTTCTCTCCAGATTGGAAAGATATGCATCTGATGGGTGGACTGTTCGATGGATGAGAAACTGGTTGTGAGATCTCACCCAGAGAGTGGGCTCAATGTCTGGATGGAGATCAGTGACAAGTGTTCCTCCAGGGGTCAGCACTGGGACTGATGCTGTTTAATATCTTCATCAATGACACTGACAATGGGATTGAGAACACCCTCAGCAAATCTGTGGATGACACCAAGATGTGGGGTGCAGTTGGCATGCCCAAGGAATGGTTTTCTATACAGAGAGACCTAGACAAGCTTGAGCAGTGGGCCTAGGAGAACCTAATGAGGTTCAACAAAGCCATGTGCAAAGTCTTGCACCTGGGTCATGGCAACCCCTGCTATCAGTACAAGCTGGGGGATGTAAGGATGGAGTACAGAATTGCTGAAAATGACCTTCACACTTCAAAAGAAGTGTGAAGCAGGTTGAGGGAGATGATCCTGCTCCTCTACTCCACGCTGATGAAAACTCACTTTGAGTTCTGTATCTGGATGTGGAGTCCTTGGTACAAGAGAGATGTGGACCTGTTGGAGCGCATTCAGAGGAGGACCACAAAAATGATGCAAGAGATGGAACACCTTCCCTACAAGGATAGACTGAGAGAGCTGGGGCTGCTCAGCCTGGAGAAGGGAAGGCTCCAGGAAGACCTAATAGAGGTCTTACAGTACCTAAAGGGGGGCTATAAGCAAGAGGGAGCAGACCCTTTAGCATGGTCTCCTGTGAAGGGATAAGGGGAAATAGTTTCAAACTTCAGGAGGGGAGATTTAGACTGGATATAGGCAAGAAGTTTTTTAAAATAAGGATGGTGAGGCACTGAAACAGGTTGCCCAGGGAGGTGGTGGACGCCCCATTCTTGGAGGCATACCAGGCTCTGAGCAACCTGATTTAGCTGTTGTTGTCCCTGTTGATTGCAGGGGAGTTGGACTTAGACGACCTTTAAGGATCTCTTTCAACTCAAATGATTCTATGATTCTTTGACTCCTGTTCAGGTCATCTCAGAGTGCTGCATTCATCCATAGCTAGGAAATGGAAACCAGAACAGTCTTGGGGCAATCTAGGTGCAAAGAGAAGAAGGAAGAAATGGGAATCATAGAATCATAGGGAATCTTGATATGGAAGGAACCAAAAGTTCATTGAGTCCAATTTCTGGCTCCACATAGGGCCACCTGAAAATATCAAATCGTGTATCTGAGAGCTCTGTTGGGATAAAAGGAATCTTCTTTTCCACCTGCAGGGTCTGAGATAGAGTCCAAGGTGGGCACAGCTATTGAGAAAAGCCTTAGTGATGGGACTTAAGCTGTCACTGAGGCAGATGATTGCATTAAACAGGGCTTTTCTCAACAGGAGCAGTCTTCAGGGCAGGAAGAGTCTTTGAAGAATGAAGGCTGAAGGAAAGATTTTGCAGCTTTTCAGAGGGATTGGTACTAGAACAGATGTCAGCAGTTGATACGTTAGTGATGTAGATAACAAAGATAAGGAAGGACAGTCTGATGCCACCTCCTCAATGTCTCAGCACATCAGGACTGCTGGGCAGGAGTCAAAAGGTTACAGGGAAATATATTTGCTATGGCAAAAGGAAGAAAACAAGGATCAGAGTCAGGCTGGCAGTAAGAAATGAAATTTGGGTTCTGCCCTCTCTCAAAGAGAGGGGCAAGATGAGTTGTTAGAACATTATTGGTTATTTGCAAGCAAAGACAGATACAGGAGGCATAGACCTTCAGCAGGGCCATGAAGGCACTCGTGGGGCATATTTTGTTGGGATTTCTGTCACAGGACTAGAGTGCAGAATGACTGAGGAGGAGATTTAGTCTGATTCTCTGTGGAAGTAGATAATTTCAGAGCCTTCAGGTTGCTCTGAGATCTCAATGTTATGCTGAGCTCTGGAGGTGTGTTCCCAGCAAATCCTGCTTTTACTGTGCTTGGCAAGGTGTCATTATGGGCTGTCCAGTGTTACGAATAGAAATAGTGAATCTAGCAGAGAGATTCAGATCAAAGAAGCCTACATTGCTCTAAAATCCCTAAGTATCTCCCTGAATTTTTTTATCTATGCCTCATTTGTAAAAACCTGAAATACGTAAATACCACGTAAAAGCTGTGGTATGCTTGCAGGAGGGTTTTGTAGATTTAGATGTTTTGGGTATTTCAGAGATGCATCTGAGTCTATCTAGAATTTAAGTTGCCAGAGTCAGCAACAAAGAGCTTTGAACTGCTGGAAAGCTGGGAAGGTGACCTTTGTATATTGACTTAGTCATATTCCTCGGATGTTATCTTGGAGGGGGAGCTTGCAAAGATCAGTATTTGTAAGTCAGTAGTGGGTACTGGTTTAGTAACAGTCAAGGCAGTACATAGGAAAATAAATATCTTTCTTCGCTCCTTTTTCTGCTGTTTGCTGCTAGGGACCCCAATGGAAATCATGTGCCATCTTGAGCTTGCCCTAGGAAACCAAATTGATGATATTAAGGATTAAACCAGCAACAAAAGAAATGTTTTTGTTTTATGCATCTCCAGGTTATAAATTGATGGAGCATTTCTTCTGGTGGAAGTGATAAAACTAATGTTAGTGTAAGTGTGGCTTTTGTTTCGTACTGAAAAGCACCATGGATTAGTCCCAGGCCTTTCCATAACACATGACTCCAAACACATTCCTGCACCAGCAGGAAACTCCTTGCCTTTTGAGCATGAACAAGGTCATAAGAATCCTAGAACACCCTTAAACCCTTTCACACATAGTAGCATAGAGCAGAAGAGACCTTTACTATCTCCAGGCTATCTGCCTGCATTGCTGTATCTTTGATTTCTCTTTTGAATAAGTAACCACAAAGTCAAGCTACCACATCTCGTTCCAGCCCTGGCAATTTTTCAGCCTATCCTGGCAGCATGTCCCACTGTCCTAAGTCCTTTCCAAGACACGAAGCTTTTCCCTGTCTTCTTGCAATTCATCTCTCCTCCTTCAGCTCCAAGGACTGATTGTTCCATTGTATTAGACACATTTCAGCTTAATTATTACAATGGAAGAAAGCACCAGCAGAAGATTGGGAGTAAGAGGAACAACAAAACTTCTATCTCTTTAGGAAGGGGGATAGAAAATTCAACCATCACATGTGTTTACTGTCAAGAATTTCTCCAACTTGAGTTGTAAAACATGATTTTTATCAGTTTTTCAGCAGAGATCTGAAGGTTTGTACTAGCGCGTGTATTCTTCCACTCCAAGTACATTGACATGTTTAAACTTTGGATAAGTGGCATGGCAGTGTACACTTCAAAAATAAAGAAGGCTGTCCTTTACCCAGCATCCCAAAATAGTTACTGGCAGACCTGAGAACGTTATCAGGGCCTCCTACACATTTGAGCTGTTCAGCTTTTCAGCTTTACAATGTCAATTTCCAAAAGGTATTACTGAGCTGACAATGACCCAAGCCCAATTAGAGACAGCCTTGACAAATGTCTCTGGACTTGTTTCTCTTCCTACAGACATGGAGGTAGATGTAAGGAAGAATTCTGCTTTCCCATCATCCAGCAGCCTAGGAGCCTTTGCTTAGACCTCTCTGCTTCCTTACAGAGCAGAAGGGTGGAAGACCTCTTTTCTACAGTGAGGATGCAAAAAGGGATGCAGAAGGCTCTGCTCTTTTAGGTGAGGATGGGGAGGCAAAAGCCCCAGTGTTAGGTACAGCTGAAAGAGAAATGGCCTTACACCATCAGAACGCCCCAAGGGATCCAACCCTAAACATGCTCTCCTTAGAATCATAGTTATAGAATCATAGAATCAGTAAGGTTGGAAAAAAACACAAAGATCATCTAGTCCAAATATTGACCTATCACCAGCATTCCCACTAACCGAGTACCTCAGTATCACAGCTCCGTGTTTCTTGAACACCTCCAAGGACAGTGATTCCAACACCTCCCTGGAAAGTCTGTTCCAATGCATTACCACTCTTTCAGAGAATAATTTTTTTTCTAGTATCCAAGCCGAACCTCTCCTGATACAATTTAAAACCATTAAGTCTTGTCCTTATAAAAGAGATGGTTTATTAGGAGAATAGGAATACTGCATGACCACCTTTAGTGCATTTGCAGGAAATTTTGTGGCATCAGTGTTTGTAGCAGTTTGTTTTTCCACAAACCAAAGCATGCTGCTAATGTTAAACTAAGTCTGACCCTCACTAACACAGAATAATATTCTTCTCTGGACAACATGCTTGGTTTTCCACGGGTTTTATTATTATCAGTTTAGTCCATGAAATCTATTCCATATGGCATGGACTTTCTTATATGTGAGTCTCAGCTTTGAAAATGCTCCCATTGGAAGCAAGCTCAGCTATTCATAATTAAAATTACATTTTCCAACAGGATCTCTGTTTAAAGCATTCAAGACTGCTCATCTACCTACATTCGTAGAATCATAAAATCATTATGCTTGGAAAAGACCAGTAAGATAACCTAGTCGAACCATCAACCCATTCAAGCATAGACCACCATATTGCTGCAGTAGAATTAATAGATCTCATGCATTCATGTCATTATTAACTAATTAAGGATTTTGTTGTTATTACCCACAGCTAACTTTTCAGTGAAAGGGAATGGTAATATCAAAATATTAGCAGACTGACATACAGCAAGGTCTGATGACTAGAAGTTGAAAAGTCAGATGTTTGATGCTTTAATAGACCTCTGTATGACCTTATCATGGGCTACATTCAGTTTCATCTCTCCTGAAGTCTTCAAGTTTAGGTGAGGCAAGGAAGATGAGGGTTGCTGAAAAGACTCCTTTACTCCTGTTAAGCTGTACTTTGGGATAGATTACCTCTGTCCCCATAAGGAACTTTGGCTCAGGAACATCTGTATTTACTTGCTCATCCTCCTCTCAGCTGACTTGCAGCCATCTTATGTATGGATGTTGCATAGTGTTGCTCTTCCAATTTAGCCTGGACCAAGCTGAGTACAGTGTGGACTGTTGAAGCATGCAAGAGGCCTGAGTATTTATCCTTTAGACGACTTATCTGCAGTCAGGAAGCATGGAGGGGACCAAAAGTTTGGAGGCAACCAAAGCAAGATTGGCATCACAGCAAAACAGCCTCCTATGCCAGACATCCTGAGTGATTTAAATAGTTATAAGTGCTCTCAGCATCTGGGATCCTTCACTTTTAACACTGAAATGAGTCTTAAAATTAGTTCTGAACAACAGTGCTGTTTAGAACCATTAGTGCTGGTGGGATGGGCACATCCTGTAGGATTGAAACTCAACCATCCTGAGTTCATCCAAGCCATGAGGATCATAGGTATCCCTTTGTAGCAGCACATTTTGCTGCCCAAATAGGTGCATGTTGAAGTGTTAGGTTGGTACTTCCTGCTTGCTCCCATCACTTTGAGTTGTGCTTTAGTGATTTAGTGATTGATAAAAATGTAAATCCCTTTGCTGGGAATCTTGCTTCAAGTTTGTTTCTCAGTTTAAAAATCTACCCTTTACCTGGCAGTCTCTTGGCATTTTTTCCCTTCT
>PPHD01023051.1:2190-12608 GCA_002909625.1 Bambusicola thoracicus | reverse complement strand
GTTGATGGGTCACAGCAGTAGTCAATATGAGTATTTTATTAGATTTTGTTTTACCTTCTAATTTATTATTATTTTGCCCTTTTGAAACTCTCAAAAAGCAGACTTTGTATGAAAAATAACCAGACATCTATTTTGCAAAGCAATGAAGAAATTTCCATGAGAAAGTAAAGAAAGTTGCCAATGCACAAGTTATTTAGCACAAGCAGAGCTCATTAACCACAAGACATTTCTGAAATATTCATCAAATTCTTTGCCCCCATCCTATGCTGAATTGCAGTTTCTCATGCAAATCCACTCAAGGAACTTTTAAAGCAAGGAATGGCAGAAGGGAGACAGAAGGCAGCACAAGTCCTCATGCGAAAGGATGGGGAGGATGTGGTACAGAAAGATGGACAATAAATAAGAGCTTCAGAGAAAACAATCCCAGTTCTTCAGGAATTGGTGAGATTATGACAAATTGCACTTTCCAGGTCTTGCAAGCCTCAAGGGTTTGTTTTTTTCAGAGTAGTGTTTCAAATATAGGAGTGGCTGAACCACAGAGAAATCTGACTGCCCACATACTTTTTCCAGCGAGTGTCATTCTGAAAACAGGTGACTTTGCTGGTGAGGAATGAAAGGTTTTAAAAATCTGTTCAGTTGCTGAACTTAAAATAAGAATTAATCAAGATGTGGGAGGCCTGGATTCCACCCTCTTCTCAAAGGTCTGAGTCCTGAATACTTTTCTCAGTGCAATTATTTACAGCAAGCCCTGAATGAAAGCATTAGGTCAGAGTCCAAAGAAATTAAGTTATGTGAGCTCAATCCTACACATTCAACTGAAAATGTATACTTGCACCCAACAGAGGGACTTCAGGCAGACGCTGACTTGTGTCACAAGTCCAGAGCCCACTGAAGACTACAGTATTTTGCTTTATCTTGAGTCAGGATCAATTCATAGGTTCATTCATAGGAGTAAAGATACTCAGTGAGCAAGTCATGATTACACCTAGTCATGGTAAGCGTGATCTGAACTGATAAACGTCAGAAGATGGAATAAGCACTGCAATCAGGCTGCAAAGTACATTCATCCAGTCCCCGTGGCCAGGGAAAATAAATGATTCTGAATGTTAAACACCCTTAATAAACTCATCAAGAATAACATACACTTATTCCAGAATTTACTTCAAATACTCAGAAATGCATGTATTAGTTTTTTTCACTACTGTATGCCTCTCCCCAGCATTGCATTATCTTTAAGAAATCTGCAGCTGTTCCACCTAAAGCTGTGGTCTAAGATGGGCTGGGCATATTTATTTGTACTCCAACTGGGAACCTCCAAAAATAACTTACAAACCAGGTGTATCGAGAAGTGATCCTGAGTGACTCAGGAGGTGGCACCTAGCCCACTGAGTCAATACTGCATTGATGATCTGGCACTGAGAGAGGACACGATGTCTTCTTGCTGGTGCCATATCCAAACCAAGGCATAAAACTTTCAGTCTTTCACACTTAATATAGCATATTGTTTTCTTTTCCTTTTCTTTGGTTTCGCAAGCTTGCACTTGTGAAAATGAATCTAGGTTTTCTCAATAAAAGAGAAGGTCTGTTTGAAGAAAGTATGAGTTACTCTCAACCACAGCTCCTTAAGATTTGGTCACAAAGCCCAAGAAGATGGCAGTGCTGCAACTTCTCAACCTGGGTCTTGCCTATTTTAAAGCAGCCTTAAAAATGCACTTTTAAGCCTGCAATCACTTTCCCCTGCAGCAGCAGGAACTCTCTCCATCTTTCCCAGTGGGGTGCATTTACCTCTCCAGCATTACAACCCTTGGGCTGGAGGGAACAGAAGCTGCGTGCACTCTGCAGTAACAAGATGACTCAAGACTACTGCTGATTGTGGTTTTTTTTGTGCAAATATTGCCCAGACAAAACAAACAAAATAATCACTGGTTGGCAGTCTCCCTCAGCCACCGCAGAAATGGAAGTGTCATCTATTTTGGTGGTCAAGCTGCAGATGGGCAAATGTGATCTCAGCCTGGTACAGTGACACCACATACTATGGTAGCCAGGAACAGAAACATCAGGGGGCCAGGCTGATGCTGATTTTACAGCCAAAACCTAAAGGAAAGTTGATTGTAATCCATGCTGTGGGAGCAGCTTTGGCATTTGAGTTTCCTGAATAAGCCTGTCTTTCAGGGTGGTTCTCCTGCAAGAACTGATATGACAGCGACTCACTGACAGTTATGCAACTGCAAAATGGACAGCAGTGCTGGAGCGTTCCAAGGCAAACACCCCCACTGTAACAGAGATCTTCAAGGCAGCCCAACTACAAGACTCTGAGCCTACTACTGTTGATTTGCCATGGCATAATTGCCACCAGCATAAATCACTCTGTTTGGCAATGAAGTTTGGTCACCAGGGTCCTAGAGCTGTCCAAGTTTACAGCTAGTTAGCTCCATATTACTTCCCCAAATGCTCCTATCTTTACACTCTCAGAAAACATCCACTGCTCCTAAAGAAGTTTCCACTCTCATTCTAAATGACTTATTCCCCTTTTTCCCCCCCTCCAAGAGAGTAAAATCTGTGCGCTTTCTTATTAAGCCACTTTATTCTTGGCAGGCTTTGAAAAAAGGCCCTACTTCAGCAATTTAAGCTTTTCTTCCTGGAGGCACAATACTCAGACACGAGGAAAAGTAAGACAAGAAGACAAAATAAACATATTTTTCAGGAAGACTCTAAGCCAACTGGAACTTTCAATGAATGATTGAGAGTGGAGCTTTTGATATGCGCAAATACATCCCAGTAATGCATACCCCATGCAGGCACACAGCACATTGTTGGATATCACAGAGCTGTAGGGGCAGAGGGGGAAAACTGTAAAAGATATTGGGGCCTGTCCCCACCAGCACTGGCTTTGAAGTATACACACAGGTCTGTAACTGTTGCACAAATGCAATGCACAAATGATTACATTTTTAATAACTGGACAGAAAGGAAGGAAGGAAAAGAACTACTGCTTTTGAGTTGTTCGTAAAATACCCTGGAATTGTCTAGGATCTCATTTGAAAAAATCTTTAAGCTTGTATTTACCTTCTACTCTCCATTTACTTGCTTAAATAAGATAAAGCAAATAGAAATAGATTCATATTGTGGTCTCACTCTTGCCAGATTTATTAAAAATAAGCCAGATCCATAGGTGATACAAACCACCATTCTCTGAGGTTAAAGGTGCTGACTGCTGAGTATCAACTAGGCCCATGGCTCTGCACAATAATTGTAGCTCTAAGCTGTAAGATTAAATTATTATACTTAGGATATTTACTGGCTTATTGCACTCTGCTGTCTGAAGCATTTTTATCTGGCTAAGAGGACCCATACTGCCATTTAGAAACTACGTCAAAATAAGCAGTGGGAAATTAGTGTGGAACTGATTCGCACAAATACAAAAATAACACTAACAGAACTTGCTGAAGAGTTCTATGCATACAAATTACTGCCATGAAATATCCCCCAGCACCTCGAGCAGCAGACACTGATGTCTATGCCATATTACTTAGAATCTCTACGAACTGATATATGAATGTGCTCATGGATGTTGTCAACTTCTTGACCCTAATTACTTCTTTTATTAAAGACGAAAAAGCAGAACCTCCCATACAGAAAGAAGTGAACTGCTTCTACAACACTGCCTGACTTTGCAAGGTTTGCATACCTAGCACTACTTCAGGTCTTCACCTATGAGAAGACCACAGAAGAGCCTCATTGAGAGGAATTATGGAACTGCTCCAGGCAAATTCCAGCTGGTTGCGTTCTAAGTGAAGAAGAAAAACACAGCATTAAAACAAACTCCAAATTCACAGACTCTTCAAAAATCAAATTAATGCTAACAGTTCATTCTGTAATTATCCCTGGAGGCAGCAGTTCGGGTCACAACAGTGATAGAACCACATAAGGTAGGAAAGAAAGCCATATTAACGTGGAATGGAAATATGTGGACCAGCATATTTACTTTGACTGCAAATGTCACCTTCTGTGTGCTTAATGTTCTTGAAATTTATTCCATGTTCATGTGATTAATATAAGAGAGAAATACAGTTCAGGTCCAGTTCAACAGGACCTGTGAAACCTTCCCTGTTCAGATGGCATTATGAGTGAAATAGCTCTGCATCACTTCTGTTTCCCCAAAACTGAAATTGAATTTGAAGTTCACGTTATGCAACAACATAGCATTGTCTCATTTTATTATGGCCACCAGCTTCTGGAGGTCTTCAGCGTGTTATTGTTCTCAATTAACACACTTCTCCTCTTTCTCTCTGGAATCTTTCCTGCTGGTTTGCATTGTAATAATACCTCCAATGCACAGTCTGAGATAGATTTCAATTTGTGAGGCCAGCTTTACTTCAGCCCACTATTCACAGTATTCACATGCTGCATTAATTAGGAGGAAATTAGCAGGAACAAACAAACAAACAATTTCTTTGCTCTTTTTCTGAAGAGATCGCTGGTCTGTATGGAATGAATCCTTGTATCAGAAAAAGTGGTCAGCAAATGAAGCCAGACAGTAGCTGTGTCTTTTGGCAATGGGAATAATCTAATAAAACATCACCTTTCAGAGACAAAAAGAAAAAAAATAGTCTTTCTCTGGACACTCAGTAACGTCACCTCAGCACGAAATATATTCCGCTCTCGGTTTGTGTTTTTTGGACCAATGCAGCTTAGGATGGTTGTTATCCCAAGGCCATGCCACCAGAGTTGGAATTAATAATATAAACCGTGAGCCCAAGCTCTGATTGACAGCTCTGATTCTGTTAATACCTTCTAGTTGGTCTTCCACCACGGTCAGAAGTTAAAATTTATTTTGACAAGCTTTCTGTTGGTTATGGAGGCTAGAAGCTTTATACTGGGGTATCCAGTGATTAAATATCTGGCATAGATTATCAAAAACTATAGGGAAAGGCAAAGAAGGCCTCTTGATGACAAACTAGACCCTGCAGTGCATAGAACTTGGTTTTAATTAAGTTATTACCTTCCTTAATGGGAAGTAGCTGTTCCTTTGTTCTTTTGCAAGTCAGCAGACAGTAACTGAGCATGGAATGTAAGCAACTCAATTAAGGAAAGGCTGCCTTGACAGATGCTTGCATGTACACGGAGGTCGCCCCGCTAAAGTACCTGCTGGTTTCTGTTTCACCCGGTAGAGATTGCCTCTCCAATGAGCAGCACAGGACTGCTGGGGTGACAGTGTCATGGCTCAGGCACATAAACTCTGTGAGGGTCAAAATGAGTAATTCAGGATTAAGAGGAGAGCTCCTGGGCTTAATCAGTGGATTCATAGTAATTAAAGGCAGAAAGCTCTATGAGTCGACCCATTTATGTCCCAGGGCAGTGCCAAGAACATCTCCATAGTTCTTTTTTTTAATGATGCCTCAGCGCACAGGATGAATACTTCAAAGATGTTTCATAAAATACCTCTATTCTGCCACTGTAAATCTTTTTGATCACTTGCACCAGTAGCACTCAGTATCAATGAAGGAGAAATGTAAAAGACTATTTCTCCCTTCCTTTCCACTTACAGCAATAGCTTCTAAATCTACAGTCACTGTTCAACATATGATTAAATCTACTTCTGATTTCAGTGAAAGTAATTTCAGCTCATAAAACGTAACATCAGCATTAAGAGCAAACCCAGACCCATTCAGTTTAATTTCTTTAAAATCTACTCTAATCACCAACAGCAGCAGGAAAGATCTGAGGTGCTCACAGAACTGAACATGGTTATTGTAGACAGAGTACTGCACATCTCACAGGCAGATGCCCAAAATAATCCATTTTTATCCTTCACCTGTCTGAATTCATCCTCCCTGAGGACTTAAATACTCCCTGTTGAGTAAAACACGATACCAAACTCACTCTAATCATCTTGTTGCACTTTACAGAACAATGTTATCTGATGTAGAGGAAGGCTATAAAAAGCCTCATGGAATACTGCTGCAAACTGTTCTTGTTATGTAGACTGTTCTTGTACAGAATCAAACAAACAGCCCATACCATAGCCCTGCTGGTGACAGTTTGTATGAAAGTGCAGTCAAGCACAGATGCTACATATGGTCACGAGAATCTCTCATATAGAGGGTGTAGCCACCCAAAACTAGCTTCAGACTATACACTTTACAGAGAGGCAATCCCCGTGAAGGGTTTATTAGGGGAAAAAAGGAGTTTAGAAAAAGAAAGAGAACGAGGCCATTTTCATAAGTCTAAACTTTTTTGGTCAGAGGCTGCATGTGAAGCTGTCACTGCTCTCTTTGTGGATTACTGAACCTGCAGTAGGACCACTGCAATGTTTAAGCAGTGTTTAATGCCTTTAAATAGTGAAAATGGCAAAATACATCCCAATAACAAAGGAAAACTGAGTATACTGTCTATTCCACACTGTGTTACTGTGACAGTCTCTGATGCTCCGCTACACTGAAGTTTGAAAAAACTGCTCAGCATGCCCGACCCGCATGTATAGCTGATACAAGGAGCAGCACTGAACTGACACCTCACTTCAGGTGGGGACACAAAGATACCAACAGATCTCATAGTCAGAAGTGGGGGCATCACTGTAAATGCCCAGTGGAAAGAAAAGCTGTAAGCCTCAACCATTCTGTGATTTGCTGCAAGGGAATGGGACTAATTGCTACAATAAAACAGTATAATTCTATTATTGTTATTCCAGTTATAATAACAATAATATAACTATTACTACATCCCATTATGGTAATAATTGTGATTGTAATAACTGATTTAGACAAGTACCAATCTGTAGTGCAAATCATTTTTTTCCCTGGCACAGAGCCCCTGTTGCTTAGAAGGAATATATTCTGAAGCTATTCCATTATGCATCTGTGCCCAAAGGATGAGGGCTTTTTGCAGTTAACTTGGAAGTATTTAGGGGATCTCAACTATTCCATTCAAAGCACTGTCACTATGGAAGAAAGGACAGATTCTATTTAGGAGTGACTTCTTCAAAAGGGGAAATACCAACAAAATTAGACCACTGAGAGACAACTCTAAGGGTGCTCCTGCAGGAACTGCATCCTCAGAAACATCCTAATAAAAAAAAAAAAAAAAAAAAAAAAAGAACTAGAGCTTCCTTGAGAAAGCACTCAGAGAAAGCAATAGATGTAGAATGGCTGCTGTGCTAAGATACCATGTTCCACTAAATGGACATATGGAAGAGATGACTGCATAAAACACTGGTTGTGCGTAAATCAGGAATGCTCCTGTGAGGCAAGCCTCATGTTGACAGTTTAAGCATTACTAACGAAAAAGCTGATCTCGTGTTAAACAGTGACCTGATTACACAGTCCTTATCACCCCAGACAGCATCAGCTACAGAAGTATAAGAGGTCAATGAAATTTAAGAGACTTCACTAACAGCTGGTTCAAGGTGGCTACAAGGAGTTTGCAAGCAACAGGCACAAAATATTTTAGCACTTTCCATTTGTTAACAGTGTCATCAAAACTGGCAGCCAGGGATCAAGAAAAACACTACCTTCATGAAATATTATGGATTATTTCATTTCTGCAATACACCTTCCCATTTCATCAATGAATTGAAGCCATTTCAAAGGCAGTACATGACCTGGTACAGGCTTTCAGCATGGAAGATGTGCTCTTTTATGAAAGCAACTTCCCCAAACTGGCTAGCTCAATCATGCAAGAAATACATTTCATTTCAAATTAGTTCAGCATGAAACTTCATCTTCTCACAGTGCCTTCTGAGAGTTATTGTTCCAGACACACCAGTCCCTACCAACTAAGGGCACAGTTCCTTTGGATGTGTTCTTCAGATAGACTACCAAGCAACATCACTCTGGACTGATATGTGTAGCAAGTTCTGGGAATTAGGAAAGTCCAGGTACATAATGAGAGATGCTGCTGAGAGGATGCATATCCAGAAGGAACTTTTCCCATATTTGAGTGCACTCTCTCAGGCTCACGTTAATTGTACCATGGTTTATCTGCAGAGATTCTTCTGCACGCTTTTCTGCCTTATACAAACAATTTCCACACAGAGAAACTCATGAGTTCCATCACTGATGGCTGATGGCTTTTTTTCCCCTTTTTTCCAGACATTGCACTTGATATTTCACTCAGAGGTTGGTTAATATCCAGGCATCCTTCAGACAATTATGAAGCTTTTGTATAGGAAATGAACACCTAATCCCCAGATCCCATGAGACCACGCACCCCTATAGAAGGAATATGGTTTTTAAGAAAATCCTTTGCCCTCTGCTTTAAAAAAATCCTTTGCTCTAAGTCTCATAAAACAAAGCAGCTTAGGGATCTTTGCAATAGCAGGGCTGAACTAAACACGCTTAACAAAGTTTCCCTTTGTCAACAGCGTTTTGGTGAGGTTCCCTCCTGCAGGATGAGTGTCAGGCTTCAGGCTAATCTCTGTAATTCTTTAACTAGAGATTTGCACATTATTAAGTGGTCGTTTTCTCTGTGGGTGGAAAGCTATCCTATATTGGAACGTTTCTCCTGATGGAAAGCTCAAATGCTTCATTCTTCACATAAGAGGCCAAAGAGGTGTGTCTCAGCTGCAGGACCAAAAACAATGGCAAATGAAATCAGAATAAAATCCCTGTTGAAACAGGGATTCCATTCACCACATCTACTCATAGGCCATAGGCAAGCAGAGATTTCTTATTTAGCCCCAAGTTCTCCTCTAACCATTAGTAAGTCCCTACAGGTAATTACAGATCTTGAAATGCTCATTGCTGTGCACAGACAGTAATCACCGCTGGGACTGCAAGGAACAAACCAGGAGTTAGCATGACCTCGTGGTAAAGCACTGAAGGAGCCAGCAAAACTCCAGCAGCCTCAACAAAGATTTGCCATCCCAGCCCAATTTCTGGTTCTCTTCTACCTGGAGGCATGTTCCACACACAACCTTCTAAACACAGCAAGCTTGTTGTATCAGATCTTTTTGGGGCTTGGCTAATACTTTTCTTTTATAGACAATGAGAAAAAACACTTAATGGAGTACCAAATTCATGGAAGGTAATCTACCTGATACCCTCAAGGCCAGAGATGCAATCCCCACTTATCAAATGAGGTCCATTCATGGCACACCAGCACTGCACCTGTACAATGGAAAAAGTGAGAAAGGGGCATGAAGGTGGCTTACTAAGTTCTATGAGAATTTGCAAGGTAGGAAATTCTCCATTGGTTTATTGAAGTCATTTTGAGGAATAATCTAAGTAAGCCTATTGCAAAGCAGGGACACTTCTCTGAAACAATCTACCCCATTGTCATTTATTAAGACTGCTTCCACTTCCAACTTTAAACTTCATCCCCTTCACAAACATAGGGCCACATTCCCCTGAGGTCTCTACAATGGCTTTGCTGGGTCCCCGTGCAGGCAAACTCCAGTTGGTACTGAGATTTGATCCTTCAGCTTCATCTTGAATTCATTTGCGTGTGGCATTTGCATGCTGATTTCTTTGACGCCCTAATGGTTCAATTTCAAAGCACATCTTTTTCCCTTTTATCTCTAACTGAATGAGATGTCTCAATAAGCGCCAGATAAAGACGGAAGTCTTTTGTCTGAAATCACACAGGCATGGCCAGCTGTGATGAAAACTGGCTGAAGTTTCACAGGCTGCTTGTCTGCCTTCAAACTGGAGCTCCAGCTCCTTTCAGTCTGGAGGAACAGAGCAGGGGGAAAAGGCCTTTCTTGCACACATGGTTGTCAAAACAGCTGAGTGTCTTCCAGTATTTATTTTTCCTTCCAGAACTTATTTTTTTATAAAGGATTTGGGGGGCGGGTGGGGGGGGGAAGGAAGACATTAAGAGGGAATAAAGAAAAAGATAGCAGTCTAACAGCTAAACCTATAATTTGCATTATGTGAATTCAGAGATGGTGAACCATCTTTACACACTGTGAGTAGATTTTGCCTTTTGCATTTAAGACTGAGTCGGACATTATTCAGTTGTTTAACAGTGGGATGCCCTTATGCTATTTTTCTGATTTTAAAAGGGCTCGCTTTTGCTCCTTTCAGGTTAGTTGACCTGTTAATACAGTCTGGCACTGAAAAGCCAAAGCCAGTATTTTTTGAGCCAGTTAACANACTGTGAGTAGATTTTGCCTTTTGCATTTAAGACTGAGTCGGACATTATTCAGTTGTTTAACAGTGGGATGCCCTTATGCTATTTTTCTGATTTTAAAAGGGCTCGCTTTTGCTCCTTTCAGGTTAGTTGACCTGTTAATACAGTCTGGCACTGAAAAGCCAAAGCCAGTATTTTTTGAGCCAGTTAACAGTGAACAGTATGTTGTCTATGTTAAAAGTGTGTCAGAAGGCCTTCAGGATGGCATAATTAAAGACAGATTACTGTACAAGTGAGAATAACAGTAAGGTGTGCATTTTGAATAACATTTTTACAGGTCTTAAGAG
>PPHD01023049.1:0-12609 GCA_002909625.1 Bambusicola thoracicus | reverse complement strand
AGGAAAGGAAAGGAAAGGAAAGGAAAGGACCTCAAAAATAGTTCATTTATCTCTTTACATCTTCTGAAATACAGACCTGACAGCCCAAGTTTGTACTACTGAAAGTTTATCTGGATGCATAGTGGGGGGAAGCAAAATAAAATAATAATAATAATAAACAAACAAACAAACAAAAACAAAGCAAATAACACATCCCTTAATTTTTCTATGTTAGTAGAAGTGGAAGTTCAATATTAGTAGTTTAGTTTATTGTGGTTCATGACATCTGTGATGATAGACATTGATAAAGAGGATGGAAAGTATCGTGGACAAAAGAAGACAAAAACTCTTACCATTGATTTGTCAAAGCCTGAAGTTTTGCTGGCTGTTTAAATCTGATAACAGTTACAATGCTAATCATGATTATATGACAGTAATTTTATCTCACAGACCAATTAATATATTTTTTCTACATCATTGCTTAAGATGGGAAAAATTATGTGGTTCAGAAATATTTCTGAAAATGTTTAAACTGTGCTCTTATTAATTGGCTTCTACATGTTCCTGTAGCTTAATGCACCTCTTTATGACACTTTTGCTATGACAGCTATTATCCAAAGTACAGAAAAAGCATTTTTATTCCTAAAGTAACAACACTTAAATCAAGACTGTGATTCAAGAAGAGCCATTCAAACAGTTTGAATGAACACAGTGTTTTAGGTTAAGCAAATTAATAAAACAGCAAGTCTTTCCCTTGAGTGTTCCAAATCTCCCTGTTTTCAGAGGTAACAATACTTTGCAAATCTTTGAGAAAGCTGCCTGTAGTATTTTCAGTAAATGGAGACATAGTAATATACATGCCACTGTCTTACATGGTGCATTTGCATAGTTCATTGTACTACTTTGCTACATCAGCTTTTAAAAAAGATGTTAATCCTGTAAGACTGTGAGACCTTTAAAGCTGCTCTTAAACCAACACCATAAAAAGTGTTTTTCTTGGTTTATATCCTTCAGATGTCTGGTTTCTTTATTTTAAATGTACCCAGAACCTGAGCTTGCTCCTGCTTTGATAAATCTCATGGTATGCCTTTGAGCCCCAACATCTTACTGAATTGCGATATACAATATAGTCCAGCAAGAGGAGGTAAAGGATTTTTAGCTATTTCAAGATGCAGTTCTGAAACTGTTTTCTCAGTCATAAGGTAGAACTTTCAAAATTCCACTAAGTAACATTTTGTGCATTCTCAACAGGAAGAAAAGTGATTAGAAATTCTTCAGAACAACATGCATACACAAAATAATTTTTGTGTTTTAGTTTTCATCAACCATGCAGTACCACAAGATCTGAGTAGCTCATGACATGAGAATTAACACAATGGGCAGGCATTATGGGAATGTTAGCTTATAGAAAAGTCTAACAGAGTGATTGACACCCTATTTTAGGTCCCAGATTCTGAAATATTTGAGGTACACTAACAGAAGTCAAACTTTCAGCTATATCAAAACAATGCATCATTTTTCCACTAACTGTGCTTCCTATGGGAACTCCTGTAAAAGGGATGTTGTATCACATCTGTGTGCTTCCCTCTGCTCTGAAACCATGGTTGTGGGACAGAAGATATGCCCGGCATTTGGCCAGATAAAACTACTGCATTTACTTTTACTCTGGTACTGTTCAGTTAGTACTGTGAACTCAGCTCGCACATTCTCTCCACATCCTCATGACCAGTGCGAACTTCCTCTTATGGATGCTAAAAGAAATCTGAAATGGTCAGAATCCTTTTCATCATTGTTCTTCTTAGCCACCAGGACTATGCTAGCATCTGCACAACTTATGTTAAATGCAGGGTCCTGCTTGTTTTTCCTCATCACTGGAAACAGTGTGAAGATATAGTGACAGCCTCTGGTAGCTTGGGTCAACCTTCAATTCACTGCACACAAAGTGAAGAATTGTAATTACTCAAGTTCTCTTCAATGATAACACATGTGCAGCCATTAGAATCTGTGCTGTCAGCCAGAACTTAGAAGAGAAAGAAAGTTCACTTATTCCTTTATCCTTACGAATAGAAAAGAGCCCAGCTGTTTCATGGAAACCAGAAAGTGTGGGGCAATTGATCGGTTCAGCTGATGCATAAACTTTACATACCACTGCATAGTTTTCATTTCCATGCAATAAATCAGTCACAAGACCTTATACTGTCTCTTCCCTCCACACTCGCACAGCTACAGTATTGTCTGCCTACCTCCACTGTTCCACTTCAAGGAACTGCTGGGCCATTTTCCCTCACTATTACTAATCTAGAGCCTTTTCAGAGGAAATTGTCATGTGTCTTGCTTTGACAGTTTATAAGGAGAGGTTATTTCAAATTCATTATGGAAGGAATCCCACCGCAGCAGGCTAGCTCCCAGCCCCTGTCTTCAGCCAGCTCCATCACGCTCCATTTCAGACTCCTGATGAGAAAGGGGTCCTGGTTACGAATGGAGACATTGTTCTTGTGTTAGCCAAAACCCCAGGAGATGAATCATGGTCTGGGCTGAGTTATACAGGGTAACCTAAACATATGAAGTATGTGGCAATGTTGCAGTTCAGTTAGGACTCTTACACCATCATTTTTTCCCCTTTCTGCACAGACTTTCCAGGTTTCAGCTAGAAACAAAACATAGAAGACAACAGAACAAGGATAATGCTTGGAGTGTACTCTTGTAGTATTCAAAGGACATTCTTGTTAATCCCATGAGAAAGTGGGATTTTGTGGGAGTACTGTTTAAGAATATTACACAAATCCTGTAACCTGCATGTTTTCTGTACTGAATAATCCTCCCTTTCCAGCACTGACATTGAAAAGCTCATCACTTCATCTGTGACTTCATTCAAAGAAATCACTTTTCAGCAAAAACAGGGATGCCAACAGCAGAAAGAACTTGGCAAAAGCTATGACGCAAGTAAGATCTAATACAGTTATTGAGTAATATAGCAGTAAGGGCATTTCAGCTGTCTTTCAGCAGTAAAAAAAAGCACAGCCACACAGCCTTTAATCCTAAGAACAGAACAGATGTAGAAAAAAAGGAAAAAATATCAGGTGACCTTGACCAGGTGTAGACAGGGGCTATGGGGGCTCTGTGATATGAGATCAGGGCTGCTCAGTGCTGAACACAGCTGTTTCTACAGGCCCCACCACAGGCCATGCTTGGCCCAGTAGCCACAAGTGGGTGCCTTGGTGGAAGTGGGCAGAGGAGCTACTATGGACTGACCACAGCCCCAGTTCCACATCTTCCCTGCGCTGTTCAGCGTAATAGCAGCACTAACAGTAAAGTTCTGAAGTTAAGCATGGGAAAAAGTCAGAGGTCAAAACAGAATTTCTCTTGTCCTTCCAAGGAGGAGAACTGAGAGAAGAGCTGGGTGGGGTCTGGCAGCCAGCCAGCATCACTACGCTGAAAATACCAAAAGAGCAATCAAGTTTTCAAGTGAGTTGAAAGCTGACCACCACAAGACCTTCTGAATGAAAATAAGGGGTATTGAACAGCCAGATCTAGATGATGTAGAAAATGTGCTAATGTAAGGTACCGCACGGCATACACACTCAGACACAGAAACTTCACCTGAAGTGTAAATAGCCTAATGGGGAAAGAAAAAAAAAAGAATTATTTTTGGAGAAAATTAAGTTCAAGTGGGATTCGGAAAATACTTCTTCACATGACTGAAAAAACCAAATACAAAAATGAATCAAGGTTTAAGATAAAAACTGTGGAAACCTCTCATACAAATCAGCACCTTAAAACAAATTTTGAATGAAGTGCACATTTCATTTTGAAAATGAAAGGTAGTGTTCATTATCTTTCTATCTCTTTAGTTTCAGAGTTAAGAATAATTTCATTTGTATACAGAATTAAAAGGTCCAGAAATTAAATCTACAAATAATTCCTGCTTCTACCATTTCCAATATTACTATGTTTGCCCCTTATTTTGTTTGTTTTTATCAGAAAGTTCATTCTCAGCAGAAACATAGAAAGACAATAGTATAAGGAACTCAAGCACTACTTGTTTACAAACATACATCAGCCAGAGGTGCTAAGTAATGCACTGTGGCATCAGTCTGGCTTGAACTCCAATTATTAGTTACTTGCCTTATCCAGCTGTTCCTGTTTTGATATGAATATAATTGTTGCATTTGATGGATGACTTAGGACTCCTGGTTGATGGAAAACTTAACACAAGCCAGCAGCATGCACTTTGAGCCTAAAAAGCCAGTTATCCTGGGTTCCATCAGAAGAGAAGGGACCAGCAGGGTGAGGGAGGTGACTTCCCCCTTTACTCTGCCCTCATGAGGCCCCAGCTGTAGAGGTCTGGATTACTTCTCCTATGAAGACAGGCTGAAGGAACTGGGCTTGTTCAGCCTGGAAATGAGAAGGCCACAGGGAGACCTCACTGCAGCCTTCCAGTTTTTAAAAGGAGCTTATAAACATGAGAGAAATCAACTTTTTATAAGGGTAGATAACAGTAGGGAAAGGGGGAATCGTTTCAAACTAAAGGAGGGGAGACTTAGATTAGATGTTAGGGGGAAGTTTTTTAATGAGAGTGGTGAGGTGCTGGAACAGGTTGCCCAGAGTGGTTGTGGATGTCCTGTCATGGAGGATGTTAAGGCCAGGCTGGATGGGGTCCTGGGCAACCTGATCTAGTGCTTCATCCTAGTTGTAGCCCTGCCAGTGGCAGAGGATGGGACGTGGTGGTACTTAAGGTCCCTTCCAACACAAGCCATTCTATGATTCTATGATTGTTTCAGAGATGAAGTGACCAGACCTAGTCACAGGTACACAGCAACAGAATTTGCAACTCAAATTAGAGGCACAATGACTGCTCCAAAAGTAATGCCTTCTATTTTATAATGTTGACTCATGATGTCATAGGCAGATGTTGGTGGTATGTCAGCTGAACCTTCCCACCAATATTCCACTGCTTTTAGTTGCTGTGCAATGAATGGCAGCAGAAGGGCTATCTGAGAAATGTCGTGTACAGTTCCTGACAGCAAGAAACAATGGAAAAGCATCAGACAAGAGTGTCTCCTCTGCCTTCCTTGTTCTCTGCAAATGGCAAACCAACCATGTTCCAGATTTGCTCTTTTTTGTTGTTGTTGTTGTTGTTTTTTTTGTTTTTTTTTTAACAGCAGCGATATCATGCCCTTACAGGGTTTGTCCTACACAGACAACACAGACTTATTATTTCTCTTAGTATTAACATTAAATTACTACCATTGCAGTCCTGAAACACCTATTCAGCTTCGATATGCAATACCAAGTTGCGGGATGCTTTTCTAGTTTAAAGTTGGTTCCCAGTTGCTTGTGAGTTACCTTGCCAAAGAAATGTACAACTTTTTAGCTTTTTTACTCTAATAACTTTCAATGAATCTGTACTTTAGAATTGTGTTTCATTATGTTATATTTCAGTGCAGAATTATTACAAATGAGTGAGGGCATTCAATCTGGTTCCGAACATGTCTTCAAAGTGGTAAGAGAACCATGACCAAAAATGTGTGATGAAATAGAAACAGTCACGTAATTTGATATTTCCTATGTCTGATTAATATTTTTTCTGTTACTGTATCAATAACAGTGACAGAGCTGGAGGGAAATAAATTTAATATAAAAGGTGAGAAACGGTACATCAAAATAGTGTCAACTAATTGTAAGCAAACCCTCACCTTTGGGAATTTTTCTTTATTCTGCAGTCATTCCATGGCATGGAGTTAAGTATGTTCAGTGCTGTATTGCAGAGGCAGCAAGCTGTTCATAATGAATCAGACAGTTCAGCCCCCACTTCCAGGTACAGAATCCATATATTGAGTAACATATTTTTAGATTAATTTTCATCTTTGCTGTAAGTATCAAGCAGGTTAAAAAAGTCAGGTTTATCTTCAAGTTATCTCTGCTTTCTCCCAAGTTCCTCTCTGGAGATGCAGCTTCAGCACTAAAATGTAATCCAAAATTTTAGTGATTCAAAGTTTATAACCTCTGGTTATGGCGCAGAGATCATCACTATTTCCTTTGAAGGTCAAAGATGAATATTTCTTCTTCTGACTGCTGAGGTGATGACATCACTAGAAATCATATCCTTATATTAATTTTATAGCCAGGGCAGACCTTCTGCTTAGTAAAGACAGGTTGCAGGAAGCAATGTTATTTTACATGTAAAGTAACATCCAAGTGGACTAGTACTAGGAGCTAAAGCAACTGGAGGAATTCTTTATTTCCTTGCAAGGAAGCTTGGCCTGTCTAAAAAGTGGTTTTGATTCCTTCATTCAAGCTAAAATTCTTTAGTTTGAAGGAACAGGGGTGCAGCAAAGCTCTTAATGTGGTCAGATGGCTTCTTTGTAGAGAAGGCACGGGTCAGACCTGTTTTAGAAGGACCCCAAAAATGCTTCTCCCAGAAATGTGGATTAAGTTTTTAATAATAGTTTGTTACTCGTATTAATAAGGACATCTAGAAACATCACTGTAGACTAGGGTTCTTCAGTCACCTGCTAAGGTTCCAATCAGCTAAATATGCAGACCAGACTAAGAAGTTACTGTTACTAAATCTGACCACACAGAAAGCAAGGTTTGACAATGCTGAAGTCTAACCTATCCATTCCCTCTTATGGTCTACAGTGTTTTATTTTGAAAACCATGGTTGGGAATCAGCTTTTAACAGACTCACTATGCCAAGAAGACTCCCAGCTAAGCCCTTGGTGATGAACACAAAGTCCTTTTAAAAATCTGTTGTCACCTTTCAGCCCAATGTCACCAAGAAAACCCTACAGAATGCCTACCTGCTTTTTGCTTCCAGGTTTTGCTGCCCAATGATCACCCATCACATGACACTTCCCCTCTTGGGGCATCTCCCAGAGGTGAGGTTTAAAGACCAACTGTGAGTTTGAATATCTCCGCTTTCTATCTCTCCTGAGGATACAGAGTTGATAAAGTCATAGAATCATAGAACATCCCAAGTTGGAAGGAACCCATACAGACCACTGCGTTCAATGCCTGGCTCCACACAGGACCACCCAAAAATCAGGCCGTATGTCTTAAGAACATTGTCCAGATGCTTCTTGAACTCTGGCAAGTTTGATGCCATGACCTCCACCCTGGGGAGGCAATTCCAATGTCTGACCACCCTCTTGTGAAGAATCTTTTTGTGATATCTAGCTTGCCCTTCCCCTGGCACAGCTCCATGCCATTCCCTTGGGTCCTGTCACTGTCACAGTGAGCAGAGCTCAGCATTGCCCCTCCACTCCCTGTGAGGAGCTGCAGCTGCCATGAGGCCTCCCCTGAGCCCTCTCTTTTCCAGGCTGACTAAACCCAGGAACCTCAGCTGCTCCTCGTATATCTTTCCCTCCAGATCCTTCACCATGTTTGTAGCTCTTCTTTGGACACTCAGTAATAGTTTTATGTCCTTTTTGTACCGTGGTGCCCCAAACTACATACAGTACTCAACATGAGGCTGCACATCACAGTGAAGAGTGGGACAGTTATTTCCGTCAGCCAGCTAGGAATGCCATGCTTCATGCACTTTAGGATACAGCTGGCCTTCCTGGCCGCTTGGGCACTTCTGACTCACATTCAACTTGCTGTCAACCAAGACCCCTAGACCTCTTTCAGTGGGGCTGCTATCCAGTGTCACATCTCCTGGTCTGTATGTATAGCCATGGTTGCCCTTTCCCAAGTGCAGGATCCAGCCTTCACCCTTGTTAAACCTCATGCAATTGGTGATGGCCCATCTCTCATTTGTCTAGATCTCCCTGCAAGGCCTCTCCACCCTCAATGGAATCAACTGCTCCTCCCAGCTTAGTATCATCAGCAAACTTAATCAAAACACCTTCTACTCCTATATCTAATTCATTTATGAAGAAACTAAAGAGAACTGGCCCCAAACTGGAGCCCCGGGGAATCCTACTAGTGACTGCCAGACTGATATAACTCCATTTATTATAATAACACTTTGAGCCTGACCCATCAGCCAGTTCTTCACCCACCATTTTATGTTTTTGACTAGCTGTACGCTGGACATTTTGTCCAGAAGAATACTGAGTGAGAAACTATCAAAAGCTTTACTGAAATCCAAAACTATAATATCAGCTGGTTTTCCTTGGCCAGCTAGGTGGGTGATCTTACCATAAAAGAAAATTAAGTTGAACAGGACTTCTCCCTCATGAACTCATGCTGACTGTGACCAATGACTGTACTATCCTTCAGGTGTTTTTCAACAACTCCCACCATGATTTTCTCCATATTTTTACCAAGCACTGAAGTGAGACTGACAGGCCTGTAATTACCAGAGTCTTTCTTTTTGGTCTTCTTGTAAACTGGAATAATGCTTACCAGCTTCCTGTCAACTGGGACCTCTTCAGATTCCCAAGACCATTGAAAAATGTTTGAGAGAGGTCTCTCAATGAAATTGGCCAGCTCTCAGCATACCCTGGGATGAATCCTATCCAGTCCCATGACCTTACATGCATGTAGGTTGAGCAGCAAATCCCACACAAGTTCAGGGTTCACTGGGAAATAGTTGCCATCACAGTCACAGCCCTCCAACTCGGGGCACCTGATATTGCATACACCCTTTTCTCTCATACTCACATATAGCCAAGTGAGCTACCTGTAATTCTGCCTATACTTTTCCTGCCATTTCAGTCAATAACATAAATTCTATTGTGGTTTGGACCAACGCATCTTCTGGGGCACTCCCAAACAATCCCAGAGCTCACTTGGGTGACTGACTGTGCAACCCTGCTGGCCAAATGCCCCTCACAATCCGTGGCATGGACATACACAGAGTACACAACTGCATTACTTTGGGAACAGATGTTCTTTTCACAGACATCTGAACAGCTCCAGGACTTATCCCAAGCTGTATTGGTGTTCCTGGAGGGATGGCCATATTAAGGAAACAAAGCTTGTGCTCACTGCAAGCTTCCTAAGGTGAAGGACTGATCCCATGGAGTCAGTGGGGGAGGTAAACTCAGTAAAGGTCACACCTTTCTTACTAGAAAAAAAAACATTTGTCTCATCCCATAAAACACTGAGGGAACTCATCTTTCAGATGAGTGGGGGCAAGGTGCACTGTCAAGCTTCTGAAAATTTCCACCTTGGCCACAGAGCAAGACTCCTTCTCTTTTGCCACAGTATCCTCCTCCTGTGAATCTCCACATCTATTACAGGGAAATAGTATAGGTTTATTTAAGATAGCAGATCTTGCTGTTTCTCACATTGCTGCTCAACATGAAACTTCACAGGCCCAAGCTTAAGTGTAATAAACTGCAATAAAATGCTCCAAAGGAGTCTCCCACATCTCCTTCAAAAGGCTAATGGTGTGATAGGAAAATAAAATACTTCTAGGTACCAGAAGGCTGACATAGTATTACTTTGTTTAACTTCCTTGTTCCATTCTGTATTTTATGAATGCATGAAAATAACCTTTCTTTGAGCTTGTGGACACCTGAAAATTTTCTAATGGAAGTCACAGTGAGTTGAAGCCTGTTGACAGTAAGTCTGCTTTCCTCAGCTGCCTTTTGTGGTGCCTAACAAAGTTATCCAAGGATCGCAGGGTCTCTTGACCAAAGATTGAAAGACACTAGCCTAGAGAAACACACTGTCCACAGCAGATGCTATCAGAACTTCTTAATGATACCATAGCCTGAGTTTGCTGACACTATGGGTCTTACTGCTGGATGCTCTTGAGCAGGCTTGATAGCCACAACAGGACTTTCAGCCTAGTCCAATGCTTGTGTAAGATGCCTAGAAGATGCTCATCAAAAATGTTCAAACAACTATCTTATTTCAGCTACTTTTAACTATGTTACAAGCTTATCTCTCTTTCCCATCCTCTGAAGTGCTTAAACTCATCCTTAGTCCACATATTAATATTTTGAGTGTATGCAAATTCTCAGCTCTGGGGTAGAGTCTTGGCCAATTACAACATGTAAAGCACGGCTGTAAGTCAGATGTTGGTCAAGGATGTTATATGGATATGAAACTCTGCACTAAAAGCCAGGCCTGTGGAAAAACATACTTAGGACATTAATTTACCTCAGCTATTATATATAAAGTAAATTCTAATATCATGTTATTTTAAAAGGTGGGCAGTAAGATCAATCTACTTAAAACAAACAAACAAACAAACAAAAAATGCCAAATTAAGAGACCCAAACCCTTACCTTTGTGTTATTATCTCTGAGAAACAGAAAAATATACTCAACTTCTAAAGGTTTTTCACAGGTTTTCTGATCTCTGAAAGAAACCCTTTAAGTAACTGTGAGATTTTTCAATATACTGATGCAGAAAAATACTCTAAGGGAAATATTTCAATCTCAAATAATTTAGAAGAGAGGTGTTTTACAACCAGAATTGTGTCTGAAAAGTGTTTAAGTACTAAAGCCCTCACTTACCCTTGGGTGACCTCACTGAAGTGAGAGGCATTTCTGGGGTCTAACTGAGGGCACGGTTTATTTCTTAAAACTTCAGTAATTACCTGATCATAGAGTTTTTGAAAATTGAATAGACAGCTGCTTACAGTGGATACAGTTCCAGCTTCACAGCGCCGTAGTTCTTGATTTGTCAGTTATGGGGAAATACAACTTTTACGCCTTCCCCAGTCCTGTTGTGAGTTAGATTTCCTTGCTTGTCCATTCACAGCAATGTGTGCTGGTTTTGGCAGCCTTCACTGCAGCTAAGTACAGTCAATGGAGACCATTGTTTTACAAGTGAACATCAGCTTAATGAACAAAAACAGTTATGTTCTTCTTTGAACACCTCCTTTCACCCCAAGGCACCCCTGTAAAAAACAACAGCAACACACATGTTGAAACCTGGAAACCCACATTCACCTAAATTAAGGCTCTTTGCCAGCAGTGTAGGTCTGGTCCAATCCTTCTTAAAAGCAGTAGAAAAAATTTATATTGACCCCAGTGGCTTCTAGATGAGCTGGTTTATCCCACTCCTTTAAGCAATAGTTTCTGCTTTGGTCCTGCATAACAACATGAGCAAAGGAGTATTCAGTGAATGAAGAATTCGCTGGAAGGTCACAGCGAGAGGGTTGTGGTCAGTGGCTCTATGTTCAAGTGGAGGCCAGTGAAAAGTGGTGTGCCCCAGTGGTCTTTCTTGGGACCAATTCTCTTCAACATCTTTATCAGTGACATAGATCATGGGATCAAGGGCACCCTCGGAAGCTGCTGATTATATCAAGCTGAGTGGTGCAGTTGATACAGTGGAAGGCAGGGATGCCATCCAGAGTGGCTTGAAAAGTGGGCACATATAACCTCGTGAGATTCAACAAGGTCAAGGCAAAAGAGCACTTTGGATCGGGCAATCTCAGATTTACACACAGACTGGGATAAGAACTCCCTGAGAGCAGCCCTGTGTAGAAGGATTTGGGAATTCTGGTGGGTAAAAATTTAACTTGCACCAATGGAGGGAGTGGTGATTATGTGCCTCCGTCCTGCCCTCCTGAGGCCTCATCTGTAGTACCATGTCCAGGCTTGGCGGTCCCAGCACCTTACTGATGTGGAGCTGTTGGATCAGGTTCAGAGGAGAGTCACAAAGATGATCAGAGGGCTGGAGCACCTCTCCTATGAAGAAAGATTGAGGGAGTTGGGCTTGTTTATCTTGAAGAAGAGAAGGCTCTGGGGAAAACCCATTGTGGCCTTCGAGTACTTGAGGGGAGCATATAAACAGGAGGAAGATGGACTTTTTACTTGGTTTCATAGTGATAGGACAAGGGAAATGGCTTTAAACTAAAAGAGGGGAGATTTAGATTAGATGTTAGGAATAAATTCTTTACTCAAAGGACATTGAGGCAGTGGCGTAGGCTGCCCAGCAAAGCTATGGATGCTCCATCTCTAGAAGCATTGAAGGTCAAGTTGGATGAGCTGTGGGCAGCCTGATCTAGTGAGTGCCCTGCCTGCTGCTTTCCAACTGAAGCTACTGTGTGATTTTGTGATTTTGTGTTTCTGTGATTGAATGATTCTATGAAGGACTGTTGTCATCACCATCTCCCATACTGTTCAAAGCTCTATGTTTTGCAGATAACATCCTCTAACTTGCTTCACTCTGTCTTTTGTCTGTAGAACACATGGATATTCTACACAGTGTGAAAAGTGGATTAGAGATCAATGTATGTGTGTGTGCAATCTTTGAACAACTTTGGGGAAATCTTTACAGCTCTTAGCTGTTCTGTCAACCAGTGTTTCTGTGTAATAACCTTAAGAATACAGACTGATCTCACAACAATAAGGAATTTAAAGAAACTATCAATAGATGCTATAAAGAGAGATTTAAAAGGCAGAAGTGGGATAGCTCTCTAATGAAATACAGATGGAAGTCGGTATTGCCAGATCCTATTTGCATGTGTCAAACTGTGATCACTAATGACTACAGTTAGCCTGAGTGCTTTATCGTTAAGTCACATTAGACATGACTGCCATTTCTGAAGGTGACTTAGATACTCTATGTATAAAACAATCTTGCAGTTAGCTCACCAGAATCACAGAATCACAGAATCATCAAGGTTGGAAAAGACCTAAAAGATCATCCAGTCCAACCATCACCAATACTCCCCAGCTAAATCTTATCACTCAGCACAGTATCCAAACGTTTCTTGAA
>PPHD01023047.1:0-12610 GCA_002909625.1 Bambusicola thoracicus | reverse complement strand
TCTGGACCCATCCACCAGTACAACATACAGTGCAAATGCACCCCATCATAACCATAGATTTGATTTTCCTTCCTTCTAATAAGCTACTTCATAGACAAGATGGTTTTTTTTTCCAGCCCAGGCTTTCCTAATGAACACTGTGAGGCTTATATAAACAAAGAAATGAAACACGGCAGTTTGAGACTACAGAGAAAATATCACAACCATACCAACAACATCAACAGTTTAGAGAAAACGCTTGGAGCTGTCAATACCCCGAGATGAGTGGTGAAAGGTTTGGGATGTATTCCAGTTTTGAGTAATAGACAGCTTGTTGGTTTGCTTACAAAGCTTGCGGGAAGGCTGCAGTTCTTAGAGGCAGTTTAGAAGTGGTATGGAATACATAGGAATAACAACATGGAAAAGCCTAAGCCAGGGCAAATGCAAGTAGCCATGAAAAAATCTGAAACCGAAGAGCTCTCTGCCAAGAAGGGAGCTCAATAGCTTGTCTCCCTAAAGCTCAGGTCTTAAAGTATATCCCAGCACTTCGTTGTTGCTGCCTGCACGCATGGCCAGGGCACGCAAGAAAGTCAACCTGACCTCAATAGAGACACCTCAACCAACACTTGCCTCCTTCCAGAACAAATACACAGTCTCACAATGGCTCCAGAGAACTCCTGAAGGATGCCCTCCCAGCCACGCTGATTTCTCAGCTGTCTGAGGCTGGTTTTGGACCTGCACTCAAGACCATGCTCACCTTTTTGGGCACAGACTTCAAGTGTACTGGGAATAGAGCCCACAAAAGGAACTTAACCAAGACAAGGAGAGTCAAGCACAGCAATCAGAGCCATGTTTAAATCCAGGTGCCAACATCAGAGATAACAGCAGTGAAATATTGAGGAAATTAAAGGCATTACTCACACAGGGCAAGCTGGAGGCGCAGCCAGGAGTCCAACCAACGTGAAGAACCAGCGACATCCATGCAGCAAAATACCTTCCAAAGGTCCATCCTCAGATAGACCAGTTGCAACGAGAGCAAGGCCAAAGGGGTTCCTTACCTCTGAGCTGGTAGAAATAGAGCCAGGAACACAGGTTCCACCCACAGTGGTGTTGGGATTGGCTCAGCTCTGAGATGGGCAGGGTGAGCTTCAGCTGTGTGTGCTGCACAGGTGATGATTGGAGCCAGGTGCTGGAGGAGGACCTTGAGTACACCTTCACTTGGGGGGGTTTGTGAACTTCTCCACATAGCGGGGATCAGTGGGGTTTCTGTAGGGCCGATGATCCCCTGCAGCTCCCACCCCTACGTGTGTCCTCAGTGCTCTGCAAATGCTGCAGGTCTGGGTCTCTGTGAGGCTGGGGGGCCCTGCACAGCTCTGCACAGCTGCTCTGCAGCTGCATTTTGCTCTCACGCCCAGCAGCAAGTGCCTGCGCTGTGCAGATGGGCCCAGAGACACGATGTGCAGCTTCCTTGAGCTTCTGAGCTCAAGCTCAGCTCCCGCAAAACAGAGTTTTTATGGCCCTCTGTGTGCATAGATATGTGCAACTAGAAGGTTTTACAATGCAGTTATGTAGGCATCGTCCAGCCAACATTTTCAAATGTTCTATCCAGATGCTTTGATCCACTGTGTCTCCAGTTTGCCTTAAGGGCAGTTTATTTTGGAGTTGAAAACACATCTCTTCTTCAGCACAATTAACCTTCTGAGCTTGCCTCCTCAAGCTCTTCTCCTAGCAATTCCAAACCCTTGGAACGGTACTCTAGGATTTCTCCATACATTTCTCCTACATCTCCTGGGAACCCACCTTCCCCTCCCACCTTTTCCCCTTGGATAACCACATATGGGCAACAGAACACTCGCTGAACAAATAGAATGGACCAGGTAGAGTTGGGCTGAAGCTGAAAGGCTTTAATGAGCTTAAAATTACAACATTTGCCTTTTATTCTTCCCATTTGTCTTACCCCCTACGCCTTTTCTTTCATGATTGCATTCCTCTGCTCTCCATCTTTCTCAACCTCTGGTTACTCCGTTTGTGTGTTTGATATTGTTTATTTCCCATTGCTTTTTCCCAATGAAGGGGAAGAGAGGATCATTTTCATGGCTGATCTTCACAACCAAGCACAGGTTATTTGAGAAGGAGTAAGAGCAAGTTGCGTAAGAGTAAGACGTAAATTGGGTTGAAGATTGAGACTGATATCGATGGCGTTTCTTATGAGATTTGTCCCTTGTGATGCTGCTGGGAGGGAGTGAGATGTGGAGAGCTGCAGGGAAGCTGCATCTTAAATTTGCTCAGTGGGACTTGGAGCATAGCTGTCAGCAGCAGAAGTGCCTGGCGGGGGATGGCTTGGTAATGAAGCCAAGGTGGCCGAGCTGCTGACAGCTACAGCCAGGGGAGAGGTGGGTTTGGGAGCAAAGGGGAATATTTCATCTCTTCTGACTTGATGAGTTTGCATTGGCAGAAGACAATGAGGAGCAGATGTCAGATAGAGATGCCAAACTACCCGGTATATTTTTTACAGCAAAAATAATGACACTCTTTCAGACCACTAATGTTTTCAGTTTCCCAACATTGCGGGCTCATTTTCTTAGAAAAACTCTCTTAAAGTTCTCAGAGGAGGTCTTTCAACCAGTGAGCATTGCAGTGCTTCAGCAGCAAACCTTTCATACGGTGCTCTGTGTCTGCAAATCAGCAATTGGTATAAAACTTACTTCCCAGAGCTAATTAGACACTGAGCATACCTGGAGCCATCTGCAGCCATCAAAGCAAACTCACCTGAGGATTGCTGGACATGGATTTCTTGCACAGCCCATTCTCAAAGTCTTTGTGAGCTGTTGGTCTTCTCTTTTGCCCAAGGGCTGTGTTAGTTCCTGTAAATTTGGAGACTTTTGGAAAACCAAAGCTGGGCTCGTTTTCAGAGTGGTTGTATTCTGCATAAGCCGCATTTATGAAGCTTCAGGCCCAGACAGTGTGTGGCATGAACATACCAGAAGTAATAAAGGTTGCATTGCAATAGGCTTGTGTCTGGTAAGCGATTGGCTTAATAGATAGCAGAGCACCCACTGAAGGTAAAAGAGTTGGCTGAGGAATGGATGCTGCCTTATCCACCCATTTCTCAAATCAGCCATAAGCTTCTCCAGCAATGAAGCCCTCCGTGGCACCCCCAGTGTTGCATAGAGGCTGTGTTCACCTCCCACAGGGACACAAACAAGCCTCCTCTTTCCACAAACACTTGTGAGTGCTTCAACCCTTTGCACGACCTCTCTTCCTTTCCCACATCTGACCGAAGTTGGCCGATGGGTGCGGACGTATTTTGGAGGGAGGCACTGAAACCCACCTGCCCCATGCATGCACCCAACTATCCATCCTTTGAGCGCTGTTCCTGTTCAGTGTATTAACATGAGCCAGACAGCGCAGTGTACTCACTCTGGAGCCACGAGCCCACTCTCTGCAGCAGGACAAGTTGCAGGCACGCACACATTTGGCACCTGCCCCGCTCCCCATTTATGCACGCTGAGAAGGCACTGCTGCAACCCACAGAGAACATTCCAATTTGTGACCTTGCTGCAGAAAACCTCCCCGTTTTCCTTCTGCTTTATAACAAGTTAGCGGGAGGTCAAGCCACTTTGAAAATTCAGCCTTTGAAGATGTTTTCTCATGTATACGTGCAGAAGAGTTTTCAGGTTTGGGGATTTCCTTTCTTTTCTTTCAGTTCTGCACTACCAGGTGTTCAGATGGATGTGACTGGTGAGTCTGCCTTGGGCATACTCAAGTCGGTAGAGGAAGAGTGGCCCTAGGTGGGGAAGATCTGGGGAGATCTTGATGCTTTGAGTCTTTGGGATGAGAAGGAGGACCCCCATCTGCCACGGGGTCCATCAGGACGCTTGGTGTCCCCTTGGCATTAACGGTCCTTCATGCATCCCATGGCATGTGGACATAGTAGGGATGGGTTGATGGTTGGACTTGATGATCTCCGTGGTCTTTTCTAACCTTAATGGTTCTATGAGTCTATGATGTGTGAGCGAGGAGCATCCTGGGAGAGGCAGTGCCTGGAGGACTGTTTGGGCTGCGTGAAAAGAGCCTGTGTTAGGACAACCACGGGTTGCTGGGGTCACACAGGAGCACTGAGCTGAGCTCCAAACCCACTGTTTTGGTTGTATTCCCCGTTCCCAGAAGTGTGTTCTGGTTCTGTGAGCGTTCTCCTAGAAAAAAAAAAAACAACACAAAAAACCACCACCAAAAACCAACAGCATCCAACCCAAGAAAACATCCCAGCCACTTTGTGTTGGTTTTGGAAAAAAACAAAGGAAAGAGGGAATTACTCTGTGATGTAATCAGCTGAGCTGGGATTCAGAAAGCTGTTTAATAAGAGGATTTAAATGATCGACATCTTTCCTGGAAAGATCACACAAATCAGTGTCTGAACTATAGTTACCTCCTTGCAACCTGTCAGATTTTTCTCCATTAATGAAACACAGCTAAAATATTCCAGTCCACCTTCTACAAATCTACTGTGGCATGTCCTGGAATCCAGCTCACGTCTGCGAACGCACGGAGTATTATCTTTACTTCCCCCTGCTTATTGGCAATGGCCAGTAATCTTTCAGTTGTGGTATGCAAAGCCAAACATGAACCAGTATTTTCCATTGTGGTTGTAATTCTGGCCTGTAATTTTATCACTCAAATCTAAATCCACTTCAGAAACACCATAAACTAATTGTCACAGAATAAACGTAGGGTGGTTTATTAAAGTGATTTAATAAAAGGAAAATAAAAAACAAATGTAAGCCGTAATATTTTTGGCCAGAAAAAAAGAAAAAGGTCGAGTATTTCTTTCTCTTTACCTCATTTGAATGCAAGAACCTGCTTCTTTCAAATGCTCTCGCAGCAGGTTTGTTTGTCTTGGATTATGCAGTAGCAGATATAACATTTGTCCAGGGAGAGCTGTTTAAAAGGGAAAAAAAAAAAAACACAGCAAGGGAAACAGATCACATTTGTGTGCTGCGAAGATATCCATGTCCTGATATTGTTTTTTATATTTTAAATATCAAATGCTAAGTGCTAACAATATGACCGCGTTTCTATTACACAGCTTAAGCCGTTTTCACAGTTTGGAAAACCAAACACTTCAGAACCCGCTGTAAGTTTATGTTAGGCCATAATCTGAGCGACTGCTGCTTCGCCTGCTTCACTTCATTCATATTAAGAAACAATATACAGAGGGTATAAAGTGATCAACTGTGTTTACACTGGTGGGAAAAAAGAGCCTTTGCATAAGTAGTAAACAGGGAATCCGGGTATGAATGTTGATGGACTGCTGCTAATCAGAAGGGGACATTGCAGAGCCTCCTGGCCAGTATGGGAATGAGAAATGAGGGGTACTTGCTTTTTCACATTGAGACGTGAAGATTTGCAAGCGATGGATTTGTAGAGGAGAAAAAAAAAAAGGAACAACCACTGCATTTATTCATAAAAAAATATCTGCTTCAAAACTGCAGTGGGAGCCTGTTTATAATAAACCAACAAATGATATAGAGGCTGCTGTTTGGCACAGGAATGGCCTGGGAGAGGCTTGTATTACATTTCTCTCTCTCAGCATTCATGGTATAAGGCAGAGCAGGCTGAAATTTATGTTCTCCTGGTACTGTCGTCCTGGCTGTGCTGCTCCAGAGACAGTTCTGGCACAGTCCCTGGCTGTGCTGTGCATTGCATCGCCTTGGATTTATTGCCAGAGGTTGGGGTGAGGGCAGAGGGGCATTTCTGACTTCTTTATGGTGATGGAGGCACTTGAAGAGGCCAGGACAAACACAGATAAGTAGCCCCAGGGACAGCTACTGACCACCACTCTCCCACTTGTGCTTTCTTGTATGCTGGGCTATCTCAGATTTTAACATAAGACCATTATTACAGAGACTGGGCTATGTAGAGATCTGGAAAAAAATGGAGAATACAATAATTACTTCCTCTTATTTGTATTTTTGGTTGCTTACATTTTACTCTCTCTCCTTCCAACTCATTAAGTGCAGCTGTGTGAGTGCGAACCCTTCTGAGTCCCATCTTCTCATCCATGCAGTCATCCACACTCCTACTCATCCACTCATTCATCCACCCCTTCATCCACCCACCCCTTCATCCATCCATCCCTCCATCCATCCATCCATCCATCCGTCCGTCCGTCCGTCCATCCATCCCTCCACCCATCCATCCCTCAATCCATCCATCCATCCACCCACCCAGCACTATGCATCACTGTGAGATGATCAATGCGAAGGAGATCTGTTGAGTCCTCCAAGTCTAACAGTAGAAAAGCCAGAGCCAAAAACAATAGAAAAATGCTAACCTCAGTCTCTCCATTTCTGATTCACATCATGGAGAGGTATCTCTTATTCTTTGAGGCTCAGGGACGTTCCTCATCACAGCAGGAAGTTTAGCCCTGGAGGAAGCTGAGCATCCACCTCCATCCAGTGTTGATACCAAAGCCAAGGCAATGAGCACAGCGTCCTGTATGAGGGTGATGCAGCATCCTCTCTATTGGAAGTGATGCTGATCTCCATCTGAAGCTCTTTGGACCAATCTTCCTGCAGGATTCCTGGCCATGATGTGCTAAGTTTGAGTTGAGCATTCATAGATCATGGCTGCCACATCTATTTCCAAAAGAACTAGGAGAGACCCCTGACTGGAGCTGCTTTCTCCATTAGCAAAAATTCTTTAATGCCTTCTCCATTTGCAATATACTTTGAGAAACTCTGATTGAAGTGCTCTGTAAGACCTGGATTTTACTAGNCATTAGCAAAAATTCTTTAATGCCTTCTCCATTTGCAATATACTTTGAGAAACTCTGATTGAAGTGCTCTGTAAGACCTGGATTTTACTATTTATTGTTGTTCTTACACAGATTTCACGCTCTGCTTTCAGTGAAACGGTAGCAACATGAGACACAGTGCTGGAGTTACAGTCCGTGTCCTGACCCCTACAAATTACCCCTAGTTGTAACAGCCAGAAAAAAAACCAACCACCTAGGAACCGGGAAGANATTTATTGTTGTTCTTACACAGATTTCACGCTCTGCTTTCAGTGAAACGGTAGCAACATGAGACACAGTGCTGGAGTTACAGTCCGTGTCCTGACCCCTACAAATTACCCCTAGTTGTAACAGCCAGAAAAAAAACCAACCACCTAGGAACCGGAAGAGAAAACACAAAAGGGAGCAAGGTTGTTCAGTGCAGACCTCACTGCTGCGTACAGTTCAGTCTTCAACAGAAAGCTGTTTCACCAGGGTACCGCTCCCTAAACGCCTGCAAATTCTATAGCATGATTCAAAATACATATAAATATACACATATGTGTGCATGTGTATATACACATTGATACATACATACAGGAAAAGGAAATTATTTTTGATGGCCGGGCCATGGGAACACCAGGGGTCAGTTCCCACCAAGATGGACCATTTATTTACATTTCTTCTCAGTATTATGAATTGATCTTTTCCTCCAGCGCAACTCAGAGATCCTTGGGTCATTTCTTTGCCTTTTCTTGTTCCCTGCTCTGAATTAAGACTCAAAAAACAACCAGAAAAATTCCACTTCTTAGAGCTTGCTCCGCTACCTGAGAAATTCCTCCTCCAACAGACCTGACGTCTGATGGATGCTGGGTCTCCTGAACCACTTTTCATGCTTCTTACTGCATATTTACCCTTTGCACATCACTTGGGAGAGGGACACAGCTTGGGCTGTTGAACTTTGGGCAATAGCTCCCTGTTAATCCCTTTTTCTTTCGGATTCCCATGACGTTGGTGTGCCCTCGTGTTTGGGTTGCAATAAAAGGCTCCGAGGGGGACGGAGGGGTCACTTGCTTAAAAATAGCTTCCAGCGGGGATTTTTTTAGGTTGTTGTTGCTTTTTATTACCGCGTTCCCACTGGTCTCGGGTTGAGTTTGGAAGTCGCAGAGATTGCAGGAGAGGAGAGAGTGGGAATTGAGGATGGCAAGTCATAGAATCATTTGGGTTGGAAGGGACCCTTAAAGGCCACCTAGTCCAACTCCCTTGCAGTGAACAGGAACACCTACAGCTCCATAAGGTGCTCAGAGTCCTGTCAAGCTTGAGCCCCTGGGCAAGCTGTTCCAGTGCCTACTGCCATGGTTTCCCATCTCCAGCATCTATCCTGCTGGACAGAAACCCATGGGCATTGAACAATGGGAAGGGGCTTGGGGAGCCCACACAGGGCCACTTGTCCTCACTCCACCTCATGTGCCCGCTGAGTCCCCTCTCGTGCCACGGTGTGCCCAAGAGCCCTGAAACCACAGCACTACCAAACATGCCCTGCGATCCGATTTCCTTTCATGGCCAGGTGCTTTTAATAACGTGCTGCCAACTGCGAGTGGTATTGCTGCAAATGATGCCTGGAATGAAAAGAGGAAAGGAAAAAAAAAAAAAGTCAATGAAACAGAACAGATAATTTTGCAATTTAATTTTCCATCTTCACTAATAATGGCACCAGTGTCATGCTTGATGGATGAAACTGCTACATACGGCCTCTCAAGATTAATTCCCCTCCTATAACTTCAGCCGTGATTTTCCAGAGCAGCCTCTTGGCTCCCTTATTCAATCTTCCCCCGGTCCCTTCCCCTCTCCCTTCTCACTTGGAAGAATGTTTTGGATCAAAGCCGACAAGGAGAATTAAGCTGGGTACAAGGGCTGGCTTTCATGTTTACTGAGGAGACTCGAATCCTTTTCCTGAAGCAGAGTGCAGCTTTTATGTGGAAAACTTCAGCACGGCAGCAATCAGACCTGAGTATCCTCTGTTCCTTATCTGAAACTGCTGACTACTGCACAAATACAGCCTATCTGCTCCTTCCAGGATCTTGAAGGATCTGCATTTTTTACCGTCCTGCTTGGGCAGAAATCTCTGAAGCCCATTAAAAGTTACACCGTAATCTGATCTCCATATTTTCTCAAGCCAGGAGATCTGGAATTTAAAGGCAGGGTTTGATCTTATCTATTTTTTATCTGATGATGCTGGCTCCACCAAATAAGATTTATCAGTAAAGAAAATAATGCAATTAATGTCCCGCTTGTCTAAGTCTTTATGGAGACTTCTCAATTTTTGCTACTCAGAGCACTCCAATTAAATGTAACTCTGTAAACCTGGGCAAATCAAATCCTTATCTGAGAACGTGCAGCACTCCTAAATTAAATTTATGGAGTTGGTATACCCTATGGAAAGGGCTCAAGCTTTCTTTGATTTGGGTTTTGTGTGTGTGTGTGTGTGTGAAGGGGACAGAGAGACAGTGTTCTACATATAACCCGAGTTCCTCTCCCTAGCCTGGCAGGGAGCACACATACCACTAACAAGTGCTATTACTGCATTTACGTCACTGAAGAATTTTCTCCTTTTGGCATGCTCTCTGGCATCCCACTGCTGAAGGGGCTCCAGGAAAAAGCAAACTCTCCGGCCTGACAGGGGAGACACGTGCAAACCCCTCTCCAGCTCTTTGGGTGGAGAACTGTGGGACAACAGCTGCATCTGGCTTGGGGACAACCTCCTTCCTTTGTTGCTTCCTTGTCTCTTCCCATTACAGGAGCGCTCAAAGGAGCAGTCATCCATAGCTGCCTGGGTGCTCTCAGACAGTGGTGGGAGGAGAAAGCTGGTTGCCAAGCACTTGAAGAAGGATTGGGATGTGCTTGACTCATCCCCAGTGCCAGTTCACCCAACAGACCCATCCCCAGTCTGTTGGGGTCAAACTGGTAGAATATCTGCTTAGCAGTTCTAAGTACCTCAACATCTAAAAAGTGACTCTAATAGATCTCAGGAGAGGCAGGCCCTCAGTGTGAGTACTCTCCCAGCTGTTCAGCATTTTGGAGACCCAAAAGCTCCTGATTTCTTCATGACACCCTTCAGTCAACACCGATGCCTTGGTCTTCTTGTGCAAAGGGGAAAAGCAGCACAGAAAACCAGTCCCTTTGAATACCAAAATCACTCATACCTGCTGCCACTTGGACTGTGAAGACCCTGAAGATACACCTCTCCAGCTTCTCTTCCCTCTGCTTCACCTTCCTGGAGGTCCAGAAGGGTTTGAGAGAGATCCAGTAGCTGTGCAAGGCCAGGCTGGAGGAGAGCACAGGAACACCCTGGCATCACGCTGAGCCATTTGTGGCAGCATCCCTAGTGTTCCCCAGGAAAATCAAGCCAGACACAGCACATGGTACAAGGGGTCATCAGGGCTCACTTAGAAGAGGCAGTTTCACAGTGAGCAGGTTCACCGTGAATGGGTTCATTCACTGCAACTCTCATTTCTGGCTTCGCTTTTCTGCGCAAAAGCAAAACATCATTTCTGGCTGATCTCACCTGAATTATTTCCAAACTGCTTTTCCTCTGAGTTATTTGGGTTTGGAACCAGTCTGAAAAAATTAATTGTGCGCCCGCTCTGAGGGTTTTCTCTATCAGCTGGCTTCAGAGCTCCCATAGCTGCACTTTGGCTGCAATAACCTCTGAGATGGAAAAATATGTTCCTGCCCCGAAATCCTTCTCAGCCTCTTGTTCTTCCAAGCTGCTAATGGGAAGAGCTCCCCACGTGAAACAAGCAAATAAATAAATAAATAACTTTGACATTTTTGCAGCAAGGAAAAACAGGGATCAGAAGAAAGTCCACGTACCTGTGCCCTGCTATTTTCAGCTACAGTATATTTGGTTTCTTTTCTAATTTTCACAAACCTCCTGTAAATTATCTTCTTCTTCCTTTCCGAATGACCTTTACATAAACCTATTTGCTCTGATTAAAAGTTCATCTCACTGGAGGGCTTTTACTGGCCTTTGCTTTGCCTCTTTATTTTTAATCCTCCCCCTCCACAACCGTTCTCTTTGTTCGTGGAACATCATTAACAAAATTCTCTTGTTGTTAGCAAAAGTCTCTTTTTTTGATAAACACTGCTTGGTATATATGTCTTTTTGTTTAAAAATGGTGATGCTGCTTCATAACAAACTCTGAGACCTTAATATATGAGCATTGCAACCCTGGCTGGAAATAATTTAAAACAACTTTACTGGATGTATGGGGCAGGGGCAAAACACAAACCCGCTTTGTTCACAACCTCTGGGAGCAGCTAACATGAAGTCAACTGGCAATGGTTGTGTCTGACCCAGGGCAGAGCCTCTCTCTTGGCAAAGCAGATCCCAGATCTTCAGATGATCTTCACATCAACTTTGGTCAATCCCTATTGATCTTTAGATCAACCAAAGGCTTTGTGGTAGTTTAGGCAAGATGAGCTTGAGGGGAATGGCTGTTCCTGCCGTGGGTAAATGTGACTGGGAGGTCCTAAGGATGGGTCAAGAAAGTAGGGGGCAATGAAGATGAAAGCTTTGGCAGCAGCCAAATCATCCTTGGCCTGTATCTGACCTCTCTTCAAGGTCAGGTTGGACGGGGCCCTGGGCAGCCTGACCTATGGGTGTCAACCAACCCACAGCAGGGGGTTGGAACTGGACGAGCTTTGCGGTCCCCTCCAACCTAAGCCATTCTACGATTCTATGATTCTACTCTTCTGCTCTCGACCGTGGCAAAAGCTCTCACGTGGACGAGAAGGGCAGGAGTCCAAACCTTGCAAGAGATTGCCCCATAGCACCTAGGAACAGACCCACTAATTTCACAGCACACCTCGGGGACGTGACGGGCCCCATTGCTCCGCTAATCAAAGAGCTTGCCCACCGCCAGCCGAGGAAATCAGTTACATGCAGTAAAACTGAAATTTCCATTCCTTGTGTAAACACAATGTATCTCTCCAACGGTGTCCATAAAAATGCGGGAAAGTGCAAACTCAGCAGCTGGAATAGACTGGGTACCTCCATGCAGCGAGTGTATACCAGGTGGTCTCTGTCACGGGAAGTGATTTATGCTAACTCTCTCCCTCTTGGGCTGCTTTTATTTAGTTAGTGGGAGTTTGACAGCCCAGAGGTCACAGACACTCCAGTCACTAGTGGTTTCTCTACTGAAATGGAGAAATGCCTTTATGGAGAGGAGGGGGGGAACAGGATGGGATGGGGAAAGAAGAGCTGAGCTGAATGCACGCTAGTGTCAACTGCTGGAAAAACAGCAGGTCCATAAATAGTAAAGGGTTTGGAAGATGAGGGGCGATGAATAGTGCCTTAATCACAAATGAAATGTCAGGGGAGGAGGGGGAAGGGGCTCTCAATTTATCCTCTCTTGCATGAGATTTAAAGCCAGGGAGACAGTGTCCTTGGGGACCTCACAGTGAATTTTTTCTGTGCATCCAAGGAAGGAGCCTGTTCAGATTTCTCACAGCATTTTTTTTTTTAAACATGCTCAGCTAAATTTTTGGAAAATGAGTAACCATTGACGGAGTTCATTACACTGTTCCTATCTGAATTCTGCCTTTCTCTTTGGACTTGGGAGGGAGAAAGGAGATAAATCGATGCCTTCGTGTAATCAGGGTGAGGGAGGGCATGTAGAGAGGAGACCTGAATGGGACGTGCTCAGAGAGCCAGGGGAAAGGTTCAGCAAGGGGAGAAGAACATCCCCAAGGGCTCAGCTGAGGTCCTGTGCATCCCTGAAACCTGGCACCTGAGCTGGGCTGTGATAAATGGATATATATCATGGACTTAGGCCCTTATAATGGGAGGTGATA
>PPHD01023045.1:0-12610 GCA_002909625.1 Bambusicola thoracicus | reverse complement strand
AACTTTGTCTTCCTGTAAGATACGAGAGACCTCTCTGCTGTGCAAATGCTTGCAGAAAACACGATGGATACCTTGCTGTAGCCTTGGGGCAGCCCAGAGTGATTGGTGAGACATTCCTCATTTTTGATCAGTGTGCAGGCAGGCCTCAGTTCATTTCTGATCTTGGAGAAACTCTCACTGGCCTTCCCGCTGAACTTCAGGTACAGTGTGTGATTTTGGGTTGGTTTTTAGTGGCCAGTCTCAGTAGAACAGAGGAGGTTGTATGTATTTATTAATATGCTGTACTTTTCCATTTAGGAAGACTTTTATTTTCCCTTCTGTGGCTGTCTCGCGTATCTGAGGTCCATGCAGGATTTGACCTCAGCGCTGCAGTTTGGGGGAGGCCTGGTACCCACTTCCTGGGTTGAGGGCACACAGTACGGCACGGTCCCGCTCTGCAGCAGGACCTGGGCACCCACAGACCTGGTCTGCACACAAGGGACATTCTGGAACTTCAGGAGTACACCCACAGCCTGCATCTGGCAGCCCTCAGGCCAGGAGCACTGTGAAGTGGGAGGCGTAAGGCATACGACCTGCTGTTCCTGTAGGAGCCTGGTCAGGGCTGCCGCTCTGGCAGGGTTTCTCCATCCTGTGGCTTGTGGTAGGCACCCAGGTGTGGGTCGCTGACCAGGTGAATCCTCCAGATGGACCACACAGGCCCAGCATCCCCATGGTGAGGTAGCAGGGGGCCCAGAGAAGTTCCCCAGCCAAAGAGCCTGGGGTTGCTTCAGCCTTGCAGCTCTGGTGGAGGGTCGTCCATTCAAAGCACTAGCGACTTCCTCGTTAGGACGCAGACTCTTTAAACTTTTATTAAAGGGATTGTCTGTGCTGACATTTAGCTAGCACCAGATGTTGGCTTTTCGTTAGCAGTGTGGAGGTGGCATAGCTAATAAAGGCGAGGGTAAGAGACTTGTGTGAAGCTGTCAGATGCGGCTTTGTGTGCTGCAGCCTGCGTGATGTCTGTCGCGTCTTCATGGGCCAGTGTTCTACAAGAAGGCCGGTGTTTCTCTTCTTCCTTTTCTTCTGCACTCTTGACCGGCCAAGTGTTTTCCAAGCGCTTGCCTTTGTCAGGTGGCGTTGCTCATTTGTTACGTGCTTGCTAATGCAGTCAGGGTAGGAAGGTAGCTCAGTGGCCGTTTGTTTTATTCCTTGCATTTTGATATTTCTTCTGCACATAACTTTCCTGTAGATCATGCTTCTCCCCCTCAACCTCTTTTCACCATCCCCTCCCTCAGAAAATGTCAGCAACCGATTGTTTCTTCTGCAGAGCTTAGAGCCCCTAGACAGAGGCTTTCCCAGCTTTATGAATGCACCGTTTGTTGCTGAGGGCACAACTGTTCGGTATAACTGGCTGCATCCCACTCTGCTTTGGACCAGCATGCACTACAGCCAGTCTGTGCATAAACCAGATTTTTGTATTAAATGGCACCATTTTGTCCGCAGCAGCGGTCTGTCTGTCTTTTGTGTGTGCGCGTGTGAGACTTGCAGCTTTCAGATGTATAAAGAACAGTGGTTTTGCAGAAAGAAGTGTTACTCAGTGAGCGTACATTGCCACTCGAAGGCTTCTTTTTCTTAGGGAGTTCCTGTTGAGTGATATTTCTTCCTTATTTTGTGTGGGCGGACCAAGGCAAAAACAAGTTTTTAAATGTTTTATGAAGTGGATTCAGAGTGTAACGTTACAGATGTAGTTGTGTTATCGGGGGCACTCTCAGTTATAACTTCAGTGGGAATGCATTTGGCACATTGAACATGTCTGTGCTTATTTATGTTTACTCTGTTTCATCGAACTGCTCTGTTCCCCCTCCTACCCACTGCTTATTTTGCTGGGAACCGTATAGATGTAGTGAAATGAAGATGCTGTGTGCTTCATTTATGTCTAAGGAAATGGCATCCGATGTGAAACCTGGTGCTTCTCTTTGGTGCTCTCCCCACTTACTCCCTGCCTAAGGTCAGTGTAGTTTGGCCATGGCACAGGCCTGCAGCCCTCAGCCGTGCTGTGCCTGGGGCAGCAGGAGGGGCTGCGTGGCACGAAGCTCCATCACAGCCACAAGGGAGGCTGTGTGAGGCTGTGGCCCCAGCAGCTGAATCACTGCTCATCCACACTCTCTGCTTGCTGCCTTTTTTCTCCTCAGAAGCACAGTGCCCTCTTCTCATCTCTCTGCTTACTTACCTGCCGAGTGCCTCCAACAAAGAAGAACACCTCCAACAAATAAGAACACCTCCAAAGCAGCCTCACCACCTCGGAGCTTGTACTATGTCGAAATCCTTTCCATGCTCCTCCACTGTACTTAATAAGCAGGGGAAACTAGTAGCACCACTTGTAAGAGGGCTGTGGTGAAGATGAGGATTCCCCACCTCTTTTGGACACCCGTTCTGAGCATTGGGCAGGTTGGACTGAAGCATAATAATTCCCCCATCAAAAAGAAATATGTACAACTTTACAGCCCACCCTGACTGTGTTCCTCTATATATTCACTGCCTACGTAACGTTACCCACGGGATGCGGGTGGGAGGAGGAAACTTGTTCTCTCTCATGTGACTGCAGCACAGTTCAGAATTGCAGCAGGCTTTAGGGGCTCGCATGACCAAAGTTAAGGATGCAGTGGGTTTCTAGTAACTGGTGGGGAGTTTCTCAGGCACATCTCCGTGCCTCAGCTTCCTGGTGGACCCCACGGAAGGATGCAGATCTGCTCTCCGTGTGATTGCTCATTTGTTAGGAGCTGTCAAGTGCACAGTGTGCAGAGACAAAGGCTGCCCTGGCCTGAAAAGCCCCCAAAGACAAGTTGTGTAGTAAATACATCTGTAAAGCAGCGTTTGAGTTACAGGCTGCCTGCGGCTCACGCACTTGCACTCCATCTCTTCCCCTTGCCCCTTGCTGCCTTAAAAAGGGATGGCAAAATAGCTTGATAAAGTGCAGCAAGTGCTAAACTGTTGATATGATTAAAAGAAGAAAAAAGGAGAGCCTTAGCCGAAGCATATGTCTGCAGCACTTTAATCTTTTATGGATTGCATACTTGCTGTGGGAGTGGAAGGGGATGTTGCAGGCTTACTTTCAATGCACGCAGCAATCTTTCCCACAGCACGAGAACTCCCTGGAAAACATATGAAACAACTGACTGGAAACCAGGACATTTCTTGTGCCCGGCACTCATTGCTCTGAGGGATTTGCTGTGCTCTGAAGGTCGTTTAATCATCTCTTTTTCTTTGTTGGTTTCTCTCAGCGCATTTCACGCGTGCTGCTGCTGCTGCGATCGAGCCGTGCGTGTGTTGCTGAGCTTTTAGGGGCCCATGTTTCTACCCCGTGTTTTTGCCCCCGGTTCTTTTGTTGCTGCGCTCCCGTGGTGAATGCATCCGTCGCTTAAAATGGCTACTGAGCAAGCCCACGTTCCTGCCATCGCTCAGAAACTGCTCAGCCTGTGTCAAACCCCCCGCAGAGCTTTGAGTTGATGCCTGTGTTGCTTAGCAGGTAGATGGCTGATCTTTGGGCTGTCCATTAACCCTGTGGGTACTGCAGACAATGAAGGCGTAAATCTGCTGCGGCGGTGAGAACGTGTCCCGGTGCTGCCGCCCCCACACCAACTCTGCTTAGATTTTCGGGGCATGCAGTCTTCTGAGCGCGTGGTTTGGGGTTTTCTCTGCTTTGCTTCCCCACCCCCTTATTGTTTGCCTAGTTTTTATTTTTGAGGTGCTAGAGGAGTAGCGATGAAGGCGATGGGCTGGCACCGGCGGGCTGGCAGCGTTGCTGGGTTGGTCGGGTCGCTCCCGTTCCCTGTCATAAAGAAGCCACGTGTCCAGGATCAGTCCGTGTCGTGTCGGGCTCAACGTTTCGTTTTCTGGCATCCCATTCCCGTGGGCCAGCGTTTGTGCTGGAGCGTGACAGGGCGTGAAAGGTGCCGGGGCAGAGAAGGGGCTGCAGCTCGGCTCGGGCTGCCAACAGAAAAGCAAACCGACAAAACGAGAGTTAAACAGAACATACCATAGAACAGGTTAGGCAGGACTCTGAAGCCAGATACGAACCTTCTGCTGCGCTTTAAGGCATCTTTAGTCCACCCTCCTCCCTCTGCCCTTTCAGGATTTTTCTCCCTCCTGTTATGAAATAGGCCTGTGCGGGCTCGGCTGCATCGCCGACAGGCGGGGAGCTGCGGCGCTGGCTCTCCTGCTGCCAGCTGTTTGTGAAGAAGGAGCGGGTGCACTTGTCTGTGCCCATCATCCCTTCTGCACAGCACAGCGTGTGCCTGGCTGCGCGTCGTGCCCTCCTCCTGACTGCCTTGTGGACTGCCGGGCCCTGAAGTACCAGAGGAGGCAGAGAGGAGATGGGGAGCGCGGGAGGGTGGAGCTGGCTGGGCTGATACTCCCCGCAGTTAATCATTACTCGTAGCATAACCTGTTCCTGTTTTCTAGAGGTTTCACTGGCACCTGTGGCCAGGAGCATGAGGGGTATGTGACAGACTGCTTTCTAAGCGGCAAGCTCAGTGTCCGGTGCACGACATCCGTCCTTCTGTAACACGTTGATGCCTAATCCTTCAGTAAACATACCATATATAGCCTGGTGTGTGCTCGCTATGACACCCTGCAGCAAGGCGACTTCACTGGTACCGTGCGAATTCCTCAGCTCCTGGTAACCAGCTGGCAAATAGGATGTCACCCTATGTAACGTAAATATATCCCACCAGTGACTTCTTTGTGATCATCCTGTCCACGAAGCACGTGTTTTGGATCACGGTAGCCTGAAGTCTGGCACTTTGAGAAATGAGGGGGGTTACACACAAGTTACCAAGGGATGGGCTGAGTCCTGTGCCTGCGCCGTTGTTGCAGAGTGAAGATGCTGCTCTTGCCATAAATGTCACACAAGGCTCATGTTTGTGAGTCAATGGCTCAGGGGCTCTTTTTGAGGCGTTTTCCTTTTCTCCCTCTCTGTTTCAGATACCTGTTGCCTCCCAGCTGATGCTGAAGGTACGGTCCATTGAGAGCTTTCTCTTTTCATTCTAGCATCTTTCATAGCATTTCTCCCCTTCCTCTTTCTCTGTGCCTTCCTTTTGCTCACCTGGTGCCAGCAGCGTACTCAGCGCAGCACAGAATGTGAGAAGCAGCTCTCAGGCTGGATTCACAGCTTTCTTCATCAGCTGTTACATATGGATTGCCTTCAGCTTTTGTCCTTCTTTTTTTTTCTTCTCTTTCTTTTTTAAACATTGTGAAAAGACTTCAGCATTGTTCTGACTTTTTCTGAAGTGGTTTGGGAAAAGGAGGCGAAGCCCGTCAACCTAGACCGGGGTAGGTTTTGTTTGCCTTTTTGTGCTTTCTACTTCTTTCCCCATTCCCCGGACTGTGAGGTGACGGTGCGGCGCTGAGGACCCCAGGTAACCTTGCACGGAGCTTTCTGTCCCTGCCCAGTGGCAGCTCTTAGCGCCTGGCTCCAGCAGCTTAGTGCCTGGTGATGCCTCTCCTACCTCTGGGCTGGTTTCTCAGTCAGAGTGAGTGCCAATTAGCTGCAGGTGGGTACAGGGAGGTTTTCCCCTGCTGGCCTGCTCCTTATTTAGCTCGCAGAAGAGAAGCGTTTGCGGTGGAGGAATGTTTAGGTGTTATGTAAATGGACAGGACATGCATTTCTCTGACTCGTCTCTCATTGGCCTCGTCAGAGTGAATTATGTCTGACTGCTTGGCAGTTAATTGGACCATCCTTCCCATTTCCTAAGCTGATAAGCCCCTCACTGTCTGCCTCAATCAGGCTTCTTTGTTTGAGAAGTTACTAATGCTGCAGAAGAAGAGAATAACAACTTTCCTATGTACTGTAACCAAGTGATGGGCTCTGATGATTTGAGTGCTGTGATAGCCTGTGAAGATTCACTGTATTTCTTCAGCAACATCCTTTCATAACAATTACTTGTACTGTAACTCCGGTGGGGGTTGGCAGGCAGTGAAAAGTAGGTACAGCTGGTGTATTTACTACAAGTCTTGTCACTTTCTGAAAGAACTGTGTTCACGTTTGAGGTATCCTGCGAGCAGCTTTGTTCTGGTGGATCCTGGTAGCTGTATCTGTCGGGATTGGGTTTCAGAAATGGCTCCCTTTTATGACAGACCCTTCAGATGAGGACCGTCTTCCTGATGAGTCTGGACGGTGCCTAGCTTAGAGTGGGTGTTGCCAGAAGGTGAGTAATAAGCGGTGATTAATCGTCTCTGCTCTGTGGATGAGTTAGTATGAAAAAGCACCTGGCTAAAAGCTGGGCTTCAACAAACTCATCAGACTTAACCATGCAGGAGTCAGTAGCGTACCATCCCAGAGGCCTGATTCTTGTGTCTCTGATGGGTTTTGTGCTGACTGCTGTGGATTTACTACATCTGGCTGGGGGAGAAGCATGTCTCCTTTTGTCTCCAGAGCTAAATGACAGCCGTATTACAGGTTGCAAATGAGTTGAGTGATGTGGACCTGTATGTACTAAAAGTAGGCATCGTTTTGTCAGATTGTTCAGTAAATATTTTGATGCAAAGGTATGATTACGAACCTTGTAGGTATGCATCCTCATGTTTGTACCATTGGGTCTATGAAACAAATGTACAAGAAAGGTGTAAAGATACCAGTTTGTGTGGAATTGTATCTTGAATTTGAAAAGCCCTTTGATTCTGTAGGAACCCATTCATCCTTTACTGTCAAAAATGTAAATAAGTAGAAAACCTAAAGCTGCAGTGATTTCTCAAATAGTTTCCATTCTGAGTTTTCATATTGATACGAGCAACGCATTGCGCGTGTTTGATCATAGTTACTTCTAAAGCCTTTTGAAAGCGGGATTAATCACTGAAAACTTCCTTCATCCCCCATCCTTCGGCTGTTTCTGGCAGCTTTCAGGGGCCTGAACACACAAAGGGAGCATTGGAGGATTTGCTCCATGTACAGAAACTGGAAGAACTGGGGATTTTTGTTCTTTCTTTTTCTTCCTTTAAAAAGAAACCAAACAGCAAAGCTTTCCAAGACATAAGAAGATGTAAAAGTAGGCAGAGAAAATAAATATTTGTGCATTGCATTGTGAACCTGCGTTTGCAGGTGCGCTTTGACCTCAGGAAGTGACCACCTGTTTACTTTTTGTTGTAACTCTGAGTTTGCACTGTTGAGCACCAGAAAAGTAGTGCTATGGCTGGAGAAAGAGAAGTTATATAGGCCGTCCGTGGGGATTCAGGCTGCCACCGCTGATGCTCAGCGATAATTCATTCTTTGTGTCAAAGAGATGCAAGGAGTGCAGTGAGCTGAACGTGGGGCCTGGTCAGCAGGATGAGATCCTGTGGATAGAACGAGGTGGGCAGGAGTTTAGAAGCCCCATATGTCCCATCAGTGGTGGCTGGGTCTCCATCTTCTCCTGCCAAGGACTTGTCATCAGACCATGGACTGATCATGGACCAACTGGTGGTGGTTTCTCTTGCTGTGACATCTTTCATTGGCATTTCTATCGTCTGACATTCAAGAAGACAGGCAGAAAATTTGCATTTGGATTTTAAAGTTTTTGGAAGAATGTTTATGCTCTGTATCTTGTCTGAACCTTAATGCTGTAGCTAACAAACAGCCATTCATCGATTCACCAAAGGCCTTGGCATCTACCATGGGGTCCGTGAGCTGTAACCTTTCCGAATGAAGGCTATGAGGAAAGAGCAGGAAGAGGTATTCCTGTCCTGCAAGAGTTGAAAAGGAAAAGCTGGGAAACAAGTGGTTTCTCACTCCCAAGTTCTTGGAAAGAAAGGTGCTGTGTCTGTAGTAGTTAATGCAAATTGCCCTCTGTGTGCACAGAAATGCAGACTGGCTCAGTGGTTTATCAGAGGGCAAGTCAGGATGCTGAAGCGCCATTGTTGCAACAGTGAATTGAGAGAATTTGGGAGGCAGTCTGAGTCCCTCAAAGAGTTACGGGAACATCAGGGACGGAGAAGTTTAAAAAGCGTTGAGCCTCAAAATTAGGGCAACTTGAAAATGAATTAACTGCTGGGCCTGTAATGATCCGTGTTCACGAATGTATAGGACCTTAAGCACAGAAAGTATTGGGAAGAGTCTGGAAAGGGTCCGTGTGTAAGGAATGTAGTTCTTCTGGCTTCCGAGATAGCTTTTCGTGTAGACAGCATGGAAAATGATTACAAAAACAAGTATTGCAAGACACTTAATGAGATGGGAAACTAGAAGTGCTAAAGCTGTGGCTCTTGGAATGGAGTGATTGTGAGAGAAGTACAGCTTATTTCTGCTTTGTTTTTCAAGGAAACATTTTTTGACTTGTGAACAACCAGGAATGGAGTTTATCCAATGGACTTAAAGTCAGCACATGCAAAAATGTGCTGAACATCTCTCTTGAATTCTGGAATGAGGGGCTAGGACAGCAACTGGAGTAGAGGAAAAGGAGATCTGTAATATTTGCTGGCAGTTCTACCATTGTGGTTCAAGGCTTCATTTCACCTTTTGAGAGGATGTCAAGCTGTCAGCTTTCACTGGTTTGGGATGGGGGTGACCGGGACTGACCAGACCAGTTTGCGGGGAGCTTAGTCAGCTTCCTAATTTCAAGGTATACAGAGAGAGCCAGCTGGGACAGTAACGCTGGTAAGTTCCTCTGCAAGCAAGAAGCTGGGCTTCCATAAGTATTTCAGTCCGAGATCACCGGGCACCTTTATTCCAAGCCTTGTTTTCACTTGCATGCAGCTCTACTAAGCTTTAACCAGTTGTGCTGGAACACCACATTTCAGGTGTTTAGCTTCGGGCCACGTTTGTTTTGGTTGAAAGAAAAATAAGTAATAAAACTAATAATAAAAAAGGACTTCAGCCATTTCTAAGTATGCAACTAAGGGAAAATAACTTCAGGTTTTGAATTCTTTTCCATGTCCTCGCTTTTCTTATTAGAAGAAAAACCAAACCTACGCTACCCTAAAAAAAGGTGGGGGGTGGGAGGTGAGTCTGACCATTTTTTCTAGTCCTCAGAGTTACTGCAGGAGTGCTGAGATGTGGGAAGGGAGTGGGAGATTGCAGGTGCAGCGGTTGATAGAATAAACTGGTGAAGGTGTCAGCAGCAGTGCTTACTCTGGCGTGTTCTGCTCTTGATGTCTGTTGCAGTATGTGTGGGGGAAAAAGTCTGCACATGATCCCATGAAAGCCAAGCATCCTCTCATCCCTCTTGTTCCAGACTGGAGTAAGCTGGATCAGCTCTGAATGCTCAGGTTGGCAATGCAGCCCCACATCTTGATGTAGCAGTTTAGCAGCTTTGTGTACCTGTATGTCTGTGTGCTGTTTCACTAGCAAACAACGTGGTGAATGCCCAAATATTTCTCCAGTGTTGTGACACAGAGGTATAGAATTTCTGCGTGAGGGGTTTGCTGGTGTCAGGCAAAAAAGCTGTTCTGTTGGATGTATTTAACTCTGCTGGTGCTTCTGTTCCATGTAAGGGTAGCTTGAAAGCTGTCTGGCAAGATTTGCACACCTTGCCAAACACAGCCGGTATCTTTGGAGAAGAGAAGGCTCTGGGGAGACCTCATTGCGGCCTTGCAGTACTTGAAGGAAGTGTATAAGCAGGAGGGGGAACGGCTGTTTACGAGGGTGGATAGTGATAGGACAAGAAGTTTTTAAATTAAGGGGAGGTTTAGGTTAGATATTAGGAGGAAGTTTTTCACACAGAGGGTGGTGACACACTGGAGCAGGTTGCCCAAGGAGGCTGTGGATGCCCCATCTGTGGAGCCATTCAAGGCCAGTCTGGATGTGGCTCTGGGCAGCCTGGTCTGGTGGTTGGCAACCCTGCACATAGCAGGGGGTTGAAACTACATGATCATGGTGGTCCTTTTCAACCCAGGCCGTTCTATGATTCTTAAATTAAACCAAAGGCCCAGAAGTTCAGAAATACCTGGGCATGTAGTGTGTGGTCCCAGTAGCGCTCTGATGCAGACCACAGCTTGCCCAGGGACCCTTTGGCAGTGGCTGTTTGAAATTTCTGTGGAAGTTAATGGGTCTCCTCAGTAGAAGGAGACTGAGGCCTGAGTAGACCAAGACTGAGGTGTTGGTTTGTATTGAGCCTTTCAGTGTGATTTGCAATGGCCTGCATGCATCTTAGTGAGCTCATAGTGCAAGAGAGAACGGAGTAAGGCTGCAGCACGGCTCACCTGCTCTTCCATTCAGGGAATGGAAGGCTACTTCTCTGAAAGGATGCTCAGGCACTGGAATGGGCTGCCCAGAGAGGTGGTGGAGTCACCAAGCCTGGTGGTGTTCAAAGAGCGTTCGGATGTTGTACTGAGGGACATGGTTCAGCGAGAACCATTGGTGAAGGGCGAATGGTTGGACTGGATGATCCTGTGGGTCTTTTCCAACCTTAGCGATTCTGTGATTCTGAAGTGCAGCAGCAGAAGGGAGCATGCCACAGCTGGCGCTCCAGAGTGAGTCTTGATGGGCTGCAAGTGCAGAGAATGAGATACCACCGGTGCAGGAACTATAAGAACATGCATATGAAAATGGAATTAGAAGGTACTGCAAAGCTGCATTTACAGGTACCATAGCAAGGACGTTTTTCGAAGCGAGGTCTGAAAGGTTTTGCAGTAGAGGGTATTTCAGGACACTCCCTGACCTGTTTCATTTTCTTTGCTGAGTGTTACAATAGCCCGGGGTTTTCACAGTTAAAGCTAGCAATTAATGAAACATTTCAGGATAATTTTTTTTTTGCTTTGGTTACGTGCAGTATGTATGGGTAGTGTGTATTTTTAATATACACTATGAAAAATAACTCTTTTTTTTTGCCTAGCTATGGAAGTTGAGACTGTGGAAAGAGTGCTTTCTAAGTTCTTTGGCAAGATATTTGGCTGAGGGTATTCATTCATGTTAAGCACCAAGGAGCAGTATGGAGGAGCTTTGCTCTCTTCTGTTTTGAGGAACTCATCAAAACTAAAGAAAAATCACTTTTATCGTTTGCTTTCCAAGAGAAAAAAGATGGAGTTTGAAGAGTGAAGTAGTGGTTTGTATTCCTTTTCTCACAAGCTCCCCTTTCCCCCAGAACCCAATGCTCCTCCCTTCTGGTGTTGCCCACAGTGTTACCGTGCTGCCGATTTCAGGGGTGAGTTTTCACCATCGTTTTGAAAAGTGCTATAGTCTCAATCTCTGATAATCCACCAGGTGGAAGCAGATGTGTAGGATGTTTGTAGTTGTAAATCTGAGGTTGTGCGGAGTGGATTTCTGAGAGAGCAGCATCTGTGGAATGGGAAAGAGAGAACCCTCCTCGGTGCAACGCCATCAGACAAGCAAAAGTTTACAGCTAACCACCGGCTTGATTCGTTGGTGGTTTTTGTTGATGCGGTAGGCTGGGTGACATTGTATTAGCCAGTTCTGATGGATGGCTAGAGATCAGTTGCCTGGTTGTTCTGAATGACAGCAGGGAGCAGGCTGTCAGGAGGGAGAATCGGATAGGAAGTGGTTTCTTAGAGCTGGCGTTCTGCTGGTGCTAACAGAAGTTCTGGTCTGCTGGCCACCAGCACGCTTCTCTGACCTGCTAGAGCACAGCTGTGGCTCTTGCTGCAGTGTTCCCTTCCTGCCACCTTCCTGATAACCACCTTGCATCCGGGTGCATTGCTGCTCATGCAAAAAAATGGCAACTTTGAAGTCTGGGTGGGGGGAGGGCATCCCATTGTATTCAGCCCTCAGAGGGATTCTGCTGTGAATGCATCTTTATCTAGAAAAGTGCTAATGTGTTCCTTCATTTGTTTCTGTTAGGGGATGGGTGGGGGTGGGTAGGGGGAGTCCACGCTCCAGCAGGAAGCTGTAGGTAGCTGTAAGCTCCTGGAAGCATCCCTTGGCCTGCAATCGTTTGGAAAGAGTCTATGCTATCTTGGTTTGTGCTGCCTGTATTGTTTCGTGTAACATAATAGGTTTGTGTGCATACTGCTGCAAGTTCTTGGTCCTAGTTCTAGTACCGTTCTTCTTGTTTTTCTGCTGATGTGTTGTACTAAAATTGATGTTGCTACCTGACAGATTGTGCTCCCAATAACTCAAGCTTCACATACAGGGTAAAGCCTGGACAGTAAGTTGTGTTGAATCATTGGCTGAAATCATTTCCTCACTGACGTGTGTTTTGAGCTTGGCTTAATTCTGAACGTGGTGCAGTAACAAATTGCCTAAAAGTTAAGCCTTCCCTTCCAGCTGTACCGGTGAAGATATTTGCATTTTCAGCCCAGAGTTGCAAAACCCAGCCCTGTGCTTGTACTCTGTGCATGTTGGGACAAAAATAAAGTGGGGAAAGAAAGAACCGAAGGAAACCGTTTGCATCAGTTAAGGCCCAGTGGGAGCTGAGGGTCAGGATCACTGCGAGTTGATCAGTTCACCAGAGAATACGATAATAGAAGGAAGTGATGATATTACAGTAAGATTTTCTTACTTTTATTAGTGGCTGAAACTTTAAAAATAAAAGAGAGCATAGGAGCAGAAGCGACCAGCAGGGAAAATCACAGAATCGGAGGGGTTGGAAGGGACCTCTGGAGATCACGTAGTCCAACCCTCCTGCTACATGACCGAGTCCTGCTTGGAACAGCAGAGCATGATGGTTCAGGAGCGCTGCTTCAGTCTGGTTGTCTTTAAAACTTCTTT
>PPHD01023044.1:0-12610 GCA_002909625.1 Bambusicola thoracicus | reverse complement strand
CTTGTGCCTTATGTCAAGGGACATTAAAAACACAGTTTTGCTTCCAGTTAACAGCAGTGCTTGAACTTCATGAACCAACTCTGGCAGGGAGCATGCTTTGCTCCTTCCCACATACAACAGTGAAGGCTTGCGTTTGCTTGCAAGCATCCCACTGAGCACCATCCTAGCTTTGGGAATTTTGCTGTTTGTCTCAACAGCAGTGCATTGAGTTCCCAACTCTGCAGCTTTTACTTGCCCAAGGAAAGCCTGCGGGCTCTGACTTCAGGCTGTTTGCAAAGCCTGTCAAAAACTATCTGCGTACAGAGATTGCAACAGCGAATACCACATCTAAGGCTATAAGGCAACTCGATGCCAAGCTCATTCTAGGTCACTAACTTCCTAAGGGCATTCTTCCAAGAAATAGTTTCATCTTGAGTAGTTCTGCCAGCTGAGAGAGACTGTGAGTTGCAATTAACCCCTTCTTCAAAAGAAAGAGCGAGAATTATCCACTCCTTGACATTCACCATTCATTATTCACTCATGGTAAAACAATTTCTTTTCAGAGCGGTATTAAAATATGAAGTTACAAGGTAATAGTGCCTTCAAATGGAAAAAAAATTCTTCATCCTTTCAAAAACGATGCTTTTATAAGTGCATCTTGGGCAGTACCCATATTCCCTTTATTAAAGTGTGAGATTAAAAGTAATCTCACACTAAAACCCATCACCAACTCCATTCAAAAGCTTTATTGCGTGGAAAATTCAGATACTCATCAGGAGAGTCGCTGCAGGAAAGACAGGGAAATCTAAAAGGTACACTGATAGGGCTTTGAAGAAAGAGCGGGAGACACGTACGAAATGCAATATGACTATTTAAATGTTGGGAGGAGAACAGCATTAACCAGCCTGAAACAGTCCTGCCAAAACACGCGGAGTTTGCACACCTTCATCAGCCACCACCAGGGAACTGCAGCGGAAAGACACCTCCGGTCTGAGCTGATGACACTTGACTCAGGGCACCCTGCCTTCTTCTGTAACATGCTTAGGCCAACAACAAGAGTACGTAGGAGAAAATCGTAGTTACTCTGAGTTTACATTCTGAAAGGTTTTTGCTTTAATTAAACATTAATTTTAAGGCAACGTCAGCCTATAGCACTCAGGAAGTGTCCAAAAAGCCTATCTAATGTTAAGTATTTTTGGAAAGTGAAGAACAGAGCAGAGAACAAACAGCATCATGCCAATGTACACACGATTCACTTACCTCCCTTCCTCTCAAAAACAACACGGGAGAGCTGAGCAATGCTCTGATAAGGGCACCAGAGCGTGGGATAGCTCCTATGTGGAGAGTGGCTGAGTAGACAAAGACATCACAGGCTCAAAGCAGAAATGGCTATGGGGAAATGAATGCCTTCAAATGAACCAGTGAGCAATGGGTTAAAAAGAAATGAAAAGAGATGGTCCTCCTCACAAAGTGTCCCTAATTGGGCAATTTCTTTCCACAGGATGCAGTGGATAATAAATTGTGACACAGATTCAAGAAGTGATTAAGATAACTTATGGAAATAGATATTTATTTATGCTATGAACTACTTAGTGTATCAGTCTCAAGAAGTCCACGACTTAAAATGAGCATGGTAGGGTATTCTGGGGAAACACCACCAAATGGAGGGGGAGCAACGCTGGGGATGGGATACTGGGCTAAGCAGACCCTTCCTCTGAATTGGGACAGCAAATTCTCCTGCTGATGCCACTGCTCATCTCAGCCCCCATGACAAACATTCTCTGTTGTCTCAGATATGGCAAACCAATGGGTGGTTTGTCTGTACCTCTGTCTCCAGACTGTTTTCCTACCTAAAGAAAGAGTGTGATTCTCTTTTCCAGGCTAAGGGATGCATACCAGCATCCATCACTGTGGTGACACCAGAGCAGGGCACTGGGGCTCACAGAAGCCCTCTCCATGATATAAAAGCGAACTCAACTGTATTCTACCAAAAGGTAGACGAAAGGGTTCATAGCTCAATACTATCTAAAGGATTCAATAAATACCAGAAGATGTTTCAAGCGGCTTTGCACAGGTATCTGCAGAAATGAGACCCGTTGGACAGTAACTATTCCAACATTAAAAAAAGAAAAAATCCTCCCTTGAAAAATGTGGGGTTTTTTTTCCCTAGGGAATGTGAAATAGTTCTTACGCCTCAGATTACACCACAAAACCTGCATTTTGTGTAAACACCACAGGACTACACACAAAAGATAATGCTTGAAAATGCTGCAGCTATTCAGATATCCAGCAGGCTGGAGTCACTTTTACTTGAAATATGGAATGTGTCAACTTGTTGTTTTCTGATTTGTTCAGGACTACAACTGAGGCCAAAGTAAAAACATTTGCCAAAGGAACAGAAAGAGCCTAAAAAGGGCATCACAGCAGTGATTTGTGGACCAGCGTCCTGCCAGCTCCTGCTGCTCTTACCCCAAGCACTGAGATAGCTGGAGCTTTCCCTAAAGCAACAGCTTGTGCATTCAAACAACCTGGTAAGAATCTTAACTTTGACTTAGGATTGAAAAATCATCACCACGCAACAAAAAGAGAAATCTTGGTAGCAAAATGAACGTACGATCCCTAAAAGCTTCAATACCAGAGAATGAGCTTAAGAACATTTTTAAAGCTGTGATGGTAAGCCTAACTTAGGACCTCCAGGTGCCTTACTCATCAGTTCGGAAGGCCTGGTTTCAGCAGCATCCACGACCTGACTGAAAATCTGTTATGGAATTGAGTCAGAGAAGACTGAAAGTGACACTGCGTTAATGACACCACAACTGAAAATACAGAAGCAAGCAGAAAGATGCTGAGTTAACTACATATATGTAGGGTAGACACTCATGAATGAATTAGTGCTCTGTTTAATCCTAATTAAACTACGCTTCCACTTGAAGGAAGAAAGCAGACGCAAGATCAGTTTAGTCAGTCTAGCAGCTTTGCAGAAATGTTTTACATAAGCGACCTCTATCAGACTTGGAGGGTCCCAACAGTGGTTACAGTCACTGCCTGTCAGGCTGCACAATGGCCCTGGTGGATGGGCAGCTGACCTTCACACCGTCCAGCACCTTCAGGGCAATCCCCTCAGCTGACCGTGCCCAGTGGCAGCTTTAATGGCATGGCAATGATTTTCCATGACATAGGAGGAAGCTCACACTGGGCTGGGGAGCTGCCAAGAATTTTGAAGAGGTGACCTGATAGGCAAACAGATGGAAACAGGGATGGCAAGGGGCGGGAAGGGGCGATGACAGGTCACTTAAGCTTTCGCCCTCCTGGTGAGTCCCTTTTGACCCACTTCCTGCATGACAGCAAGTGACATTGAGAAAGCAGTTGTCCAGCTGGGCACAGCTTCTCTTAGTTGTTGCCCCTCTTAGTTGTTGCCTCCGTCACTCAAAAGGTTTGAGTGGTTCCAGGGCTGAGAAGCCAGCATCCTCAGGGTTACACGGGACCCTCTGGACCCTCCCTGCCCTCCATGTCTGCTCTAAGCCATGGCTACTGCACAGAGACATGAAGAAAGCAGAATCAAAGCTACAGCCTAACTAAGCACAGAGAGAAAGCAACCCACATGGAACTGTGTGCAGAGAAAATAACGGCATACATTTGTTTTATTGTACTGCAACTATCTTCATAAATCCTATTTGTAGTAAGATTTCATTAAGCTTTCAGTGTAGCAAATACTCAACTCCGCAGTCAAGGTTGGTCTGAACTTCATACTGAAATAAAGGGAAGATGGAAACGGGGTTCATGTAAGCTATTTTTCTTAGTGGCAATACAGAGTCGTCACCTTCCTTTCTTAATTTGTATGTTGAAGGTTCATTTAAAATGGACCAGTATCTGCTTCTTGGTAGACAGACCAGACAGTCTACACACTCATTGATATTAACATGATGTTCTGCAAATGAGGTCAGTTTTCAAATGGTGCTGAGAATCCACATTAAAAATTTACAATGGAAGGAAGAAGTGACAAGGCATCTGCACATTGACCTTCAGGCCATTACAACCTTCCTAACATACAGGCAAATGGAGCAAATGCAAGAGCTGAAGCTGGTGACCCTACAGACCTCAGCTCTTGGAGGTCCAGGGTCTCTGTCACGGACTTCCAAAGCACCCATTCAAAACGAATCATGTATGCCCAATAAACAGGCACAATGATCCAGAATTACACGACCTTTTAGCTAATCAATCCATCTGCTTGTCAGACACAAACAAACAAAAGACTTCTTTGTATCCTACATAACCGTCTTTTTGGAAGACAACTGAACCATTGGTTCTAACAATATGTAATACACAAGGACCAAACAAGGGGCCTACACACTGTGCAAGGGCCCGTGGTGGTATGAAGAAACCTTGTGACTGAATTCCTAGGAGGGAGCATTTCTGATGGGTTACTCAGATTGCCCAGCCTCGTCTTTTGGAATTACACAGCATGGAAGAATTTCACAAAGCTGTGTGCCACCGCTGGAGCCCAAAGCTACTCACCAGCTCAGAAAGAACAAAAACAGGCAGCTCTTTAGCATCACTGAGCTTTCAGAAGGATGAACTCCACTGCTGTAGAACTCCACCCCTCCCTGCGTAACAGATGATGGGAAAACAAACAACAGCTCAACAGTTTTTAATCATTTACCTCAGGCCACAAAAGAGACAGATTTCATCCATCCTTGTTTGGTTTTTTGCTTTGTCTTTCCTTTTTATTATATAGGGACAATGATCATTCCTTGACAATCCATAAGATACTGCAATAATAGCAAGCTGAGTGCAACATCTTTGGGACAATGTGGATGCATCCTTTCCTAACAAAGTAAGCCACATTTTACTGCTATGCTACTAAAAAGCTCCAAAGGAGGAAATAAAATGAAAACCTCAATAAAGCACTGATACATACTACATAACAGTAATGCATACAGAAACAGCATCGTACGACTTGTGTGTAATATGCTCATTGCAAAACCTGAAGCACCGCCAGTCCTGAACTGATGCAATCATTACTGTTAAAGGAGCTCTTATCTGTATTTTAGAGCAACGGTGAAGGCTACAGGAAATCTCTTCAGAACCTGTAGTAGCACACACCAGATAAAATACAGCTGCTACCTCTGAGTACACATTCCCCAGTGTTCCTTTTTAAACTGAACTCTACGTGGTTTTATCTGGAAGACTTCTGGAAAACAATCCTGGGTATTTATGCAGCTGTAGTTTGAACAGGAGCTTAAATGGGGTTCCTGCATTTACTGATAGACTAAAAACCACTTCTTTTCAGCCAGCCTGAAGAAATTTTGGTATTACAACCGCAGCAGCTACTCAACACCTTCAGAAATCATTGTGACTGGCGCACAAGCAGAGCAAGTAACGGCCCATTATAACCACTGGTGCAGTTTTAAACATCTTTATTTAAGTGTAAGTCAAAATAAATATTTATAGCTCAGCAAATTTGCACAGCGCTTTCTGAAGCGCGGCCATTTAAGTGACAGGAGCGCCACCTGGCGGTTAAGCAGAAAACCAACTGGGGTTGCTCATATTGCCTTCCAAACTTGCAGCTGAATGCTGTCAGCTCCTGCCTGCTGCTGTTGCAAAAAGGAATCAGAAGGTTCGTTTCCAACATTCACAGAATGTTCTAAGTACAAAAATGATTAAATCCGAGACATCGGTAAGACCTACTTATTCCTTGTGCCTGGAGTGACACAGTGATATAAACGCCGCACAAATATTTGCCCCAAAACTTCACAGATGTCACATCCTACTAAAACATAGCAATCATCACCATCTTAAATAAATACTTAAGTGCAGTGGCCTGTATTCAAGAAGTAGCCTTGCAACCAAGGTACTTTGGAGCTTGGATCATATTCTTGCAGCTTTCTTCTGTCCCAAAAACACTCCTTTTTATTACTGAATAAAGTGAACTGTGCGCATCTGTGACATAGGAAGTGACAGAACCCAACACAAGACTCAAAAACTCAGAAAATGCAGTCTTACAAACAGAACAGACAACCACGGCCTATTTTATATCTGCTGCAACAGTCAAACCAAAGAGTGATTGAGAAAAGATGGGTAAATAAGAATCCACTTTGAGTTCAACTTCATTCCTATGTCAGTAACAGTACAGGGGTAGAAAAACATTGTTTCCTACTGTTTGATTTCACGCAATGCACACAAATGTAAATCATTATGTCAGATACCCATTTGATACAACCACCAAAGCTGCTTCTGCTGCAACTCACACATTGCACCCAGCACCATGATGAATACAACCGCACTTTCCTTACACTCACAGAAGGAAAACGATCCAGCAGCAGCACTGGTTCTGGATCTCATTATTTTCCCCATAGTCGGTATATGCTGGAACTATGAGGGCACAAAACCAAGTTGCATTGAAACTTCAGTTCCACACGGCATCACACAGAACCGTGGAGTCCTACTGATTTCTGAACTCATCTCCCAACATTTCAGCTCTCTATGGCATTTCATGCTGGTACACACCCATGCTGAATACACTGAACTTCTCTGCGCAGTCTAAGAAATCACTGCTAGATAACTGTTCTCATTTCAGCATAGAACAGCTCCGTACGCATCTTCTGCATATTGAAATAAATTAGTACCAAACTCCTGGTCTTCTAGAGCATGTATCCCAACTAATCCTAATTAAGTGCTTAACCCTATTGGAAAAACAAAACAAAACCTCATTCACGCTGATGTCCCACAAAATTCTTTTTCAGGTTATTAAGACAGACAATTATTGCACGTGTTTCTCCCAGCAGCAAGAACTTCCAGGCGGAGCAATGCCTCTTCCCAGAATTGTCACTCCCATAATTGCTCATGTTAAAGCAGCAACAGTTCATGATGGATTCATCAGCACTTTACCAGTTCTTTGTTTGCCAAAGGTTCTGCAATGACTTCATCACGCATGAACTGTTCCTAGAGACAGCAAGTAGAGTTTTAGTTGGTTTTTATTTTTTTCTTGGATCTTCTCTTCCTCAGCAAAGCATCAAATAACCATTTTGTTTTCTAGTCTGGGTGTAACTGGCATGAAATTTTCTCCCCAAAAATCAAACAATGGCTTTGGTTGGAAAGGACCTTAAAAGCCCTCCTAGTTCCAACCACCTGCCTTACACAGGGCTGCCAACCACTCGATCAGGCTTCCCAGGGCCCCACCCGACCTGGCTACATCACCTTCACAAATGGGGCATCCACAGCTCCTCTGGGCACCCTGTGCCACTGCCCCACCACCCCATGAATAGCAAATTTCTCCTTGACATCTAACTTAGATCTCCCCTCTTTTATTTCAAAGCCAGTCCCCCTTGTCCTATCACTATCAGACTGTGTAAACAGGAAGTTTTGTTGTTGTTTTTTTTAAATAAGCTTCCTTTATGTACTTGATGAGCACAATAAGGCCTCCCCACAGCCTTCCCTTCTCCACACTGAGCAGGCCCAGCTCCCTCAGCCTGTCATCATAGTGAGGTGCTTCAGCCCTCTGATCATCCTCAAGGCCCTCCTCCACACCCACTCCAACAGGCCTTTGTCCTTTGAGTGCTGGGAGCCCCAGGCCTGGATGGAGTACTGCAGATGAAAGCTGCAGCATGCCTTGTAACCAACAAAAGCTATTTGGCCAGATGACCAGTGCTGGAGTCACGGAGGCTGTTTTGCCTGCACCTCATCCTACAGTGATCCAAAGCAAGCACATTCTAAAGCTCAGGCACAATAGGAGATGCGGGGGACCGGAAAAACAATTGAGATATGAGACAGCGTCATGAAAGGAAAGGCCATCGGCTGCCTACCAGCCGCATTCCGTTTTTATGAGAGCCTTTTAGAGACCACCATAGCGGCCTTGTCAGGAAATGACCAGCCCAACCTCGGCCCCCGCACCCACCTGGTCGTAGATGACGCGCAGGATGAGGGAGCAGCTGGGGCAGGTGGCCACATCCTCTCCGTTCTCCAGGTCTTCCTGCAACAGCCCACGGCACACAGTCACGCACCGGCCCACACAGTCACGCACCGGCCCACACGCCCGCGGCCTAACGCCGCCTCCCCCTCACCGCCCCCCGCCGTTACCCGCGTGATGAGGAAGCGGTCCCCGCAGGGACACGGGTAGCTGTACGTCTCCGTCTCCTCATCGTACTCGAAGTCTTCGATCTCCACCTCATCGTGGAACACCGCCATGGCACGCTCACAGAGCGGGGACACACCGGAAGAGGCGGGGACGGCACCGGAAGGGGCGGGGCGGCGCACGCTCCCTCTGCCGTGCGACAGAGGCGCATTCCGTCACGTGACGCGGTGCCGGTAGGGGCTGCGGTGTGGGGGTGGCGGGCGGTGCGCGGTGCGCCCTCCGACCGATGCCCGCCTGCGATCCCGGGCGGCCGAGGGCGCGGCCTTCCGCGCTCCCTGCGGAGATGGCAGGGCCGGGGCCCCGTGCGCTCTTTCGCTGTGGGCCGGAGGGAAAGTGCTTCGTGGTGACGATCTGTGGTGTGCGGGTGGGAAGTATCTCTCACCTGGTTTGTTTAAAAAGGGCTCTGTGCCGCTCCGTTGAGCGTCCCCGCTTCCCCCTCGTTGCGTTCTGTAGTGGTTTGCTCTCCAGCGCAGCGCGGGTTCGCTGAAAGGCTGTCTCTCCCTTCAGATGCACGGGTAGGACCGAGGAAAGAAGAGGCCGCGGCGGTAGATGTCATGGTGCATTAACCCGAGACTCTCAGGGTAAGGAGAAGGAGCTCTTCTGGAGGGAAGAGGCGCAAAAGAAGCGTTCATTTCTCTCTGCAGAGCGATAGAAGAAAGGGAGGGTTTGGAGCGGGTATCGGGGAGGGTATTTCTGTGAGGTTCGGGTAGGAAGAGGATAAGAAAGAAAAGAACGGCCCATCAGAAGGGGAGCCTGAAGTGCTCAGAGGGCAGGGAATGGCAGGGGAGCCGGGTCAGGAGATAGCAGGTGGGGGAGGCTGTTCCCCTTGGAAAGCCACATCTCAGAGCTGCACGTGGCAGAGCAGAGCCCGGGCTCATTTAAAGAGATGCTGGAATGTATTAGTTTCAGTGGACTGATTTCAGGATTGGGAAGTGATTGATGATGCTGTAATCCAGGCCCAGCAGGTGACCTCACTGGGAGCACTGCTGGGCAAGAATTGATCGTTTAGGGCAGTGTCACTTCCTTTAATGCATAGAACAGCACATATTTTTTTTTTCCTGAAATGATGGCCATCCAACTAGGACTAGCTGTAAAGGACTGCCAACCCAAGGAGCAGAATTAAGCTACACCAAGAACATAAAACAGCTGAGTATCTTTGTATTGGATTTAAAAGTTGGGCCCCATATTTACCAGCAGATGTCACTGTGGTTGGTAGCAATTAGTTGCAGAAAGGAAGCATACAAAGTGCTTTAAAAAAAAGAATCTTTACTTTCAGTGCATGGCTTCTGAAGCAAAGCATTGTACTTTACGTAATTCATTTCATTGTGATGATTTAGTTAAAGTCACAGCTATTGGAATAAGCTGCTCACACAACACTGTCCCCTTCCAAAGTTCTTTTGTTCTTTTACTTCTAATTGGTTTCAACTCGAAAGCCTAAACCAGGAAATATGGGTGGATGGTAACCAACATATCTGAACGACTGTGGATTATAAAGTGTTCTCATGAATCCCAGTAACTCAATGATTTTTGAGCATGCAGGCTTTTCAGACTGACTGTGCTGATGTTGATGAATGTGATCACTTCATTACATTTTTTTTCATTACAATTTGCCTTGCTAATGTACTGTAAGAACAGTAATAATTTTGTTATCATGCCTTCTATACATTTACATGAAGGAAATACTAAGGTAAATAGAGAATAATCTTTACATGCTGTAGCAGAAGAGTTGTGAATAATTCCACTTTGAAAAGTCACAAGCTGCCGTGTAATTAAATGCTAAAAACTATTACAAATTATGGACAGGAAGTATTTCTTATACTTGAAAGTGAGCATTTTCAGTACTTACAGTAAACGTAGTCAATTTCTGAACAGCCTAATTTATGAAAGCTCTGCTTCCCATTTATAATGATTACAAACAGAACAAATTACTGAGTGACCAGCCAGTGCAGCTGTTGTGAAAGCCTCGAGAGTGTAGGCCTGATTAGTGAAGCAAGCTGGATCATTGCCATTTAAGAGGGTTCAGAATGAAAAACAAAAACAATTTGGAAATGATTTATGTGCTTTAAGATAAGAGAATGCAGGAAAAGAGATTAAAATGAAAATAAAAGATAAAGACCACTTTGTAGAAACAAGGGACTGCTTTTTAGAACTCGTATGACGGTGTGATAGGTGAGGATAGTGTGACAGACAATTATGCTGATCCATTATAGGAAAAACAAAGGAAGATTTACAAGCAGTAAGAAATACCTTTTGGCATACTATGAATACTTTCCTAAACTTGATAAATGAAGGATACTTTTGACTTGCTTTAAAAATTGTTAGTAGGTTGCTCTGAAAGTAATGCCTCCCTTTGTGTGTGTTCGTGGGTGACACCAAGATGTGTGGTGTGGTTGACATGCCTGAGGGATGGGATGTTGTCCAGAGAGTCTTAGACAGGCTTAAGCAGGGGGCCCAGATAAACCTCACGAGGCTCAATAAATCCAAATGCAAGGTCTTGCACCTGGGTCATGGCAACCACCACTATCAGTACAAGCTGGGGGATGTACGGATAGAATACAGTCCTGCCAAAAAAGACCTTGGGGTACTGGTGGATGACAGGCTGGACATGAGCCAGCAATGTGCCCTTGCAGCCCAGAAAGTCAACCATATCAACCATAGAATCACCTGCAGGTCAAGGCAGGTGATCCTATGCCTCTGCTGTGTGCTGGTGAGACCTCACCTGGAGTACTGCATCCAGATGTGGAGTCCTCAGTACAGGAGAGATGTGGACTTGTTAGAGCCTGTCCAGAGGAGGACCTCAGAAATGATCCATGAACTGGAACACCTCTCCTATGAGTACAGACTGATAGAGCTGGGGCTGTTCAACCTGGAGAAGAGAAAGCTCTGGGGAAACCTGAGAGCAGCCTTTCAGTATCTGAAGGGGGCAGTAAGAAGTGAACGGACTCTTTAGCAGGGTCTATTGTGATAGGACAAGGGGAAATTGTTTCAAGATAAAGGAGGGGAGATGTAGGTTGGATATAAGGAAGAAATTATTTTTACGATAAGGGTGGTGGGGCACTGGAACAGGTTGCCCAGAGAGGTGGTAGAAGTCCCATCCCTGGAGACATTCAAGGTCAGGCTGGATGGGGCTCTGACTAACCTCATCTAGCTGTAGGTGTTGCTGTTCATGGCAAGGGAGTGGGTCTGGATGACCTTTAATCATGAATCACAGATGTTGGAAAAGACCTCCAAAATCATCCAGTCCAAATGTCCACCTACCACCAATATTTCCCCACTAAACCAAATCCCTTAGTACATCTGAATATTTATTGAACACCTCCAGAAATGGTGACTCAACCACATTCCTGGGCAGCATGTTCCAGTGCCTAACCACTCTTTCAGAGAAGAGTTTTTTCCTAATGCCCAACCTGAATCTGCCCTGGTGCAACTTGAGGCCATTCCCTCTACTCCTTGTCAATAGTTATGTGGTAGGAGAAGCTGACCCCCACCTCACCACAACCTCTTTTCACGCAGTTGTAGGGAGTGATGAGGTTTCCCCTGAGCCTCCCCCAGACTGAATAATCCCAATTCCCTTAGCCACTCTCCATGAGACTTGTGCTCCAGACCCCTCACAGCTTTACTGCCCTTCTTTGAATGTGCTCCAGGGCCTCAGTGTCTTTCTTGTAGTGAGGAGCCCAAAAATGAACACAGTACTTGAGGTGTGGCTTCATCCGTGCTGTGTACAGAGGGATGATCACTTCCCTGCTCCTGCTGGCAGCATTATTTCTGACACAAGCCAATGCCATTGGCCTTCTTTGCCACCTGGGCACACTGCTGGCTCATGTTCAGCCAAGCATCAGCCAACACCTCCAGGTCTGTTTCTTCCACACAGTCTTCCAACTGCTCTGCCCCAAGCCAGTAGTCTTGCCTGAGGCTGTGGCCAAATTGCTGGACCTGGTACTCAGTGTTGTTGAACTTCATCCCACTGGCCTCAGTCTGTCCAGATCCCTCTGTAAGGTCTTCCTATACCCAGGCAGATTGATGCTTCTTCCAATCCTCTGGAACCTCTCCAGTTGTCTAGGAACACTGATAAATGGTGGAAAGCAGCTTGGCAGTCACCTTCACCAGCTCCCTCAGAACCCCTGGGTGAATCCCATCTGGTCCCAGGGACTTGTGACAGTCTGGATGGAAGGGACCCTCAAAGAGGATTCTAATCATAAACAATTCTAGGATTCTATTAATTTCCATGCTGTATGGTAAACAGGTATTGGACCAGAGAGATTGTCACGTTACAAAGGAGTAACAAAATAAGGATCTTACCTGTGTCCTGGGCTCACAGAAGGGCTCCAAAAAGAGTGATCTCCAGATAGAAATCCTTCCTCTTTGGGAGTCAGCCCTTAAATGAGGTCTAGGAGGTCACTCCTTCCATTTCCGGTCACTCAGGTGAAACTGCATTCACCTGTGCCCCTGCAGCTGACTCAGCGCTCTCCTCAGGTGGTCAATCAGAGGTTCAGGCCGTGA
>PPHD01023043.1:0-11844 GCA_002909625.1 Bambusicola thoracicus | reverse complement strand
GGCGGAGGCTGCAGCAGGAGAGCGTCGGGCGCCGCGTGGGGTGAAAGCAATCGCCGCCACCTCAGGACTTCATAACGCGGTTGATCCAGGGCAGGTAGGAGGTGATGTCCGTGTAGAAGGACGTGCGCTGCCGGTAGGGGTAGGAGTAGATCCCGTAGGCTCTGTTGTTGCACACGAGGGGACTCCCGGTGTAGCTCTGCAAGAGGGGGAAGAACGTGGAACGGCAAAGAACAGACCGGGGGGGGGACGGAGCTTTCGAAGGGCAGAAGCGGCTCTGGGAGCGGCGGAGCTCAGAGCACCGCTCCGCGCCCTGCAGGGCGCACCGACCCCGCCGTGCACCGAGCGCAGCTCCCCCCATCCCCCCCGGGGGGGTCCCATCACACCGACCTCATCGGGAGCCCCATTGCCGTCGCTGGTGGCGCACAGGACGTGGTCGGCGAGGCCGGGGTAGAAGGCGAGGCAGTCCCTTTCTTTCTTGATGGTGACGTTGGCCTCACGGAGGGCGGCGTTGGGGGCTCCGTGCCCCCACCCGGCGACGCTGCACACCGCCCCCCTCGGAACCCTCACGTTCGGCAAGGAGATGGGCCGCACGCGGTCGTTCACGATGGCTTTGCTCTTCAGCTGGGTGGCGGAAAACACAGAAAGGGGTGTTTTGCCTTTCGATGCTGCGTGACCATGGCTTTCCCCCCCCCCAGACCCCCCAGCTCCACCAGCACAGCCCGTGGTACCTCCAGCAGGAGGATGTCGTGCCCCTGCTCGCGCCTCCTGTACTTCGGGTGGCCGTGGCACTTCTGCACCGGGAGCTTCTGCCAGCTCTCCTCCTCCCTCTGGATGTCGCGGGCTCCGAGGATGACGGTCAGAGGGCTGTGGCTGCGAGATGGAGCGCAGAGCTGTCATTGGCCGTGCAATTAGCAGAAGGATGGCCTGGGGACGTGGGTTGGGTTTGGCGGAAGCTCGATGGGAGCGTGGAGCCCCATTGCTGAGCCTGCCCAGAGCGGATTGCTGGGCTCAGTGTGGGTTATCTGCCCCCGGAGCGTCCGCTGAGCTCACTGGGTGCACCTGCAGCAGGGGCTGCCCTGGGGGGCAGTGATGGGGTTGGGGCAGCCTTTCCATGGAGCTGTGGGATGTGGGCCTTTGGGTTCTGCCGGTTTTGCCCCCCAGGTGTGGGGCACAGACGCAGAACCGGAGCTCCAGCCCACCCCCAGCCTCCTGCAGCTCACCCCATACTGCGCCACAACCTCTCCCCCTGCCCGCTCGGCCATGCAGAGCCCTCCCACCCCCATCTGCGGGACGTCCCCTGTGTTGGGTGTCCCAGAACTCACCTGAGGCACTGCGCGGCCGTCATCACCCACCTGGGGGCCACCAGGAAGCCCCCGCAGAACCCACCGTCCCTGCCCTGCAGATAAGCCATGTAGGGCCTGGACTGAGCCAGCGCCTGGCCCCCCCCTTCCAGCCGGCTCCAGGAGCGACCTGCAAGGATGAAGGGGTGAATGGGGACGTGGGGATGGGATGGGGATGTGGGGCGTCGACCCCACAGCCCACCCCGCAGCCTCTCTACCCACCGGCCGTGTCCATAGGCCACGCCAGCAGCAGGACGGTCAGCAGGAGCCTCTGTGGGTGCTGCATGGCCTCCAGGACGCCCCAGGGGTGAGGCTGTGAGTGGGGTCTCTTCCTGCTCTCAGGAAGGATTTATACCCTGAGACCAGACTCCAGGAAACCACAGAGGTCGCACTTCATCTGATTAATCTCACTGCAAAGTGCGTACCTCAGCAATCCAAGAGGGGAATTCAGGCAGCTTTGGGCAACGGTCCACCTCCATTTGGGGCGGATTTGGGGTACCTGGAGCCCTCCTGGACCCAAAGGCAGCGTTATCCCATTGCCTCTGAGCTGGAGGCTGTAGGGAGCGAGCCCACCCCATCGCCTCGCCCCCCCCCCTCTGCAGCTTCTGTTGTTGTTTTTGCAACTGTTTGCATCTCTTGATGTTATCACCAGCCTCGCAAAAGCAAGGTTTGTTTTACATGACGTATGAACTCCAAGAAGGCCGTGAGGACCCTCCTCCTGCTTCTCGGTAGATGCGGTCGGAGCCCACAGAGCGGCCCCCGAAACGACACGTAGCTTATGGCCGGGCAAGGAGCTGCACAGCAACACCCCCGCTGGCACCGTGAGGTCCCGCTCTGCTGCTTTGGAGCCCTGCTGCGTATGGGAAAAGACACCCTTCTATGTGTTCATGGCAGTTTGGGTGCCCAAACACGGGTCGGGCTTCCTAGCAAGGCCCTCAGCGCCTCGTGGCTGTTGGGTGCTCTGGAGGCCTTTGGACAATGCCCGCAATGAAATGCTTGCCCTGAAGCGATCAGGAAGTTGGGCTTGGGGGGGTCCCTGTGTGTCCCTTCCGACTGCATTATTCTGTTCTGCTCTACTGGGCTCTACTGGACTCAATCCTGCTCTGCTGGACTCGTCTCTGCCGAGCGTGACTCCATTGGACTTCACACTTCTCCACTGGACTCTACTGGACTTGACTCCAGATGTGATTGCTCCCCATTAAGCAGCGGTTCATTGCCCATCCGCCAGCTGGGATGCGAGGGCTCAGAAGGACTCTGCCCAGAGCCAGGGCTGCCTTTGTTTGTAGGGAGGAGGGGTGCGGGTTTGGGATACTGCCCATCCGCTGGCCCTATAGGAGGGGTCATGCCCTAAACTGGCAGTTCCTTCCTTTGACGATGACGAAATGGGGCTGATGCTGACTGCTGGGAAATGTGCCTTCCCTCCTGCCCCCTTCTCGAGCAAAAAGCTGTCATTCTCGTGCAAAGACTGCAGCAGGCAGAGCATGAAGGAAAACCCTGACGTGACAAAGAGACAGAGATTTGTTTCACACCCCGCAGATAAGCAGCTGCAGCAGTTGCATCCTTTTCACTTGCAGATTTACCGGTTGATACGAGCTGTCAGCAGAAGCCCAGAGCATGGATCCTTCTTGGTTTCCCCATGGTGCCGTGGTGGCGTTGAGTCCTCCAGGCAAGGGCAGGGAGAGCGTGGGCACGCGCGGCCAGGGCTGGACCACATCATATTTCAGCCATCTCCTCCCTTTGGCGGATATGGCTGAGTGGAAGCCTAGGAAAGGCTCTGAGAACGGGGCAAGCATCCTGTTCCCTCGAATTGCTCACGGTTTCTGTACGTTCGAAATTTCACGCTGGGTTTCCCCTCCTCAAACCCTCACATTCTCTCCTGGAACTTGCGTAAACCTCTGGCGTCCTGCAGCAAGGAGTGCTGCTCTGCCCCGTCGCCTCTCCTATCTTTGGTGGCCAGGCCCCTGCCCAGCCCTTGCAGTACCATGCTGTCAGAGCTCCTATCCGCGTCCCTACTCAGGACACCACAGAGAGATGGACACTGCAGGGCTGCTGGCATTCTGAAGGCGGTGGATGGAATACGTATGTTGCTTCCCCTTTCCATCCAGGTCATAGAATCATTAAGGTCGGAAAAGACATCCGAGGCCATCGAGTCCATCCATGCACCCATCCCCACCATGCCCACGGATAGATTCGTAGAGTCATTAAGGCTGGAAAACACTTCTCAGATCCCCAGCCCACCTCCACTGTGCCCACTGACCACGTCGATGACCCCACCACCCCCCTGGGCAGCCCTTGCCAATGCATCACCATTTTCTTTGGTGAATAAAATGTTCCTCATATCCGACCTGAACCTCCCCTGGAACAACACACGGCCATCACCCCTCATCCTATTGCTGTTACCTGGGAAAAGAGGTGGGTCCTTTTCTGGACCTCGATGTCTTTGTCATTGCCATCCCACCACAGCCCAGCCCACGGCTGACTCAACCCTCCCTTCTTCCCAGGACGAGGGATAAGAAAGAAGGCGGCAGAAATGCTGGGGAACGCAGCTCAGAATTTACTGGGTGTGTTTCAGGTGCAGTGAGGTTCAAGCAGGGCAGAGGGCGCCCAAGGGAAACGGGCTCTGCAGCAGTGCCACTGCGTTCTGGGGCCATACGGGAATTCTGCTGGTTGACAACGCGGCACCGCAATGGCTTTTGGGGCTGGGTTGGCAGTGGGACAGCCATCAGCCTTGGAACAAAGGGCATCCATTGGGACTCTTGGGTTCCCGGGGACAGAGAGGGGAATGGAGCCATCAGTGGGGGCAGGATGGAACCCAGCAGGTCTCCAGGACCACGCTGACGCTGCGCCGTTACTTCCTCATGATTTTCTTGATCCAGGGTAGGTAGTTGGCAATGCGAGCATAGACACCAGGCGGGTTGTTGTACCCGAAGGAAACAATACCCTGTGCTACATTATTGCACACCAGTGGCCCTCCGGAATCACCCTGCAGACAGATGGGACCGGTGGTGGGAGCCTCGTCCCAGCAGAAATGGGCTCACCTCTACCCAGTAGGAATGGCCTTGCTCTTCTCAACGGGATCAACTACCTCTTCCCAGGGGGACTGGCTTTGCCTCTACCCAATGGGATCACCTCTTCCCTACAGGAATGGCTTTGCCTCTACCCAGTGGGATAACCGCTTCCCTACTGGAATGGCTTTGCCTCTGCTCAACGGGATCACCTCTTCCCTACAGGAATGGCTTTGCCTCTACCCAATAGAACCACCTCTTCCCAACAGGATTGGCTTTGCCTCTACCCAACGGGATCACCCCTTCCCAACAGGAATGGCTTTGTCTCTACCCAATGGGATAATCTCTTCCCAACAGGATTGGCTTTGTCTCTACCCAACAGGATCACCCCTTCCCAGAGGGAATGGCTTTGTCTCTACCCAATGGGATCACCTCTGCCCAACAGGAATGGCTTTGCCTCCATCCTTTTCCCTCCTGGTGGCCGTGCTCCATGGACCACCATCTCTCCTGGAAACCCCCTAGTAGTGTCCCCTCTGCAGCCATACCTGGCTGGAGTCCTTCATCTCGTGGAAGCTGCCGGCGCACACCATGCCGTTGTCGAGGTGTGGGTAGAACAGAACGCATTTCCTGCGGCTGTAGATGGAGACTTCGGTTTCAAAGAGCTTGCTGGTTATCTCGTCCTTATCAATCAGGCCCCATCCTGCTATGCTGCATGAAGTGCCCGTGGGGAGGTCGCTGCTGGTTTTGGGCAGCGCAATGGTGCGGACGTATTTGTTGAGCTTGGCCTTTGCTGTCAGCTGGGAAAGAGGAGGGCTGTGAGCAGAGTGGGTGGAGGATAGAGGGGAAGGCCGGTGGGATGTACAGCACTGCAAATATGATGCGTGACCTCAGCCCTGCACAGGGGTCCCACTGCCCCTGGGCAGGGCGGAGGTGGTTGGTAGAAGAAGCCCCGTGTGCAACACGCTTTGTTTGGCCCCATTGCCCCCAGCCCCTCTCCGCCCCGCGGGGCCGCCTTGCCTTGAGCAGCATGATGTCGTTGGCCACGGTGTTGGGGTTGTACGCGGGGTGTGGGTGGTATTTGAGGACCCCTCGGACCTGCTGGCTCTGCTCTGGTTCGTAGACATCGTGAGCCCCCAGGATGACGGTGATGTTTCTGACAGTGGCATACAGGGGAGAGGAGAACCGGCTGGCTCTCACCCCGCCTCCCTGCCCCTTTTGCAGAAAGGTGGGGAGAGCTGCTCCAGAACGACCCCAGTGATGGGGAGGAAGAGGAGGACGAAGCTCCTGTGTGCAGTACTCACCCCAACAAGCAGTGTGCGGCTGTCATCACCCAATCGGGGGCCACCAGGAATCCCCCGCAGGCGGACAGATCCATCTTCAGGTACGCCATGTAGGGGTGGGAGTGGGGCTTGGCCTCGTGGCCCCCGATGATCTGACCCCGCAGAGCACCTGCATGACATGGGGGGGGTGAGCCTGCAGGATGGAGCGCAGAGCAGCATCCCTGTGCAGCCCTCCTCTTACTGCCATCAGCCCGCAGGCAGGAGAGCAGCAGCAGCAGGGCCAGCAGCAGCGGGCAGTGGGGACGGCGCATCTCCTCTCCTCGCTGGATGCTCGGAGCTCTGAGCCTCCCTCCTGCTGCCCAAAGGGTGTTTTTATAGCTTGGAGCATCTGTACCCTACAGCCAGGAAACCATGTGCGATGGGCTGATTGCTTTAATCAGAGCAGTGCAGCATCCCGCCGGGCTATCTGCATCTCTGCTGCTCACGTGCCCAAGTGCTCAGTGGCTGCGATCAGTGGGACAGCAGCGCAGCGCTGCCCCGGCTCAGCAAATCTTTGTGCAAAGGGCACGGACCCGATGTGCAGCACAGCACACCTGTGTTCTCCCCATCCTGGCTTGTGGATGGCTCTCCTCCTGCAGCTGAGCCTGCAGTTTGCATGGAGAGCTGCAGCCTCAGAGGAAGCTGTGCCACCCGGCCCCGCTCTGTTAGAAGCTCTCCTTCCTGACCGCTCATCCCAGCCGTTCATTTTCCCCTCCTGCCAGGCCGTCCCACTTCGCTGCACTGCTTTTTGCTCCCCGAGGCTTTCATCTACCAGAGCTTATGGAGCTGCGCTCCACGCAGCTGCTGTAGGGAACTGCTTTGAGGTGGGGATGGGGGATCTCCAGAGGTCCCTTTGGTTCTGTGACTGATTCTGTGGTTCTGCCAAGTGTCTGCGCTGCCGCAGAGCGATTGCACGTCGCACATCGCCATAATCATCGCAGGGCCCTCTGCTGGAAGGGGCACAAGAGGGGGTCAGCTGCTGGGAGAGATCTCTGCCAGCACAGAGATAAGGAGCGGGCAGCTGTCATTGGGGGCATCCTGCCCATGCACTCATAGGCTTAGAGAGACCTTTGCTCTTTCCCATCCTTGGGTGCTTTGGCTCTCAGGGCAGCTCTGCCCGGGCAAAGCCCTCCCAGCAGTGGTGGCTGAGCTCAGGGCAGGTTCTTTGAGCTCATCCGGGTTTGTAAATGCAGCTGGTAAGGGAGGAAAAGCCCAACAGGCATGCAGCATGCAGCTTTAACACCAGCGTGCAGCTTTAACAGCCCCTCCGTGCCATGGAGACATCACCCCTCGTCCTGCTACGGGATGCTGAAGTCCCCGGTCCTGGTATGGGATGTTGAAGTTCCTGGTCCTGCTATGCGACATTAGATTCCCAGTCCTGCTATGGCTGTTTTCCTACAGACCCCTCTGTGCCCATTCCCAGGCTGCTTTCTGCCCACCAGCCCCACTGTGGTCCCATGAGGGTTCTACCAGGTGTGTGTGTGTGCCCCACATGCAACACCACCTCTGTTCCTGAGCTCCCTGAGTGTGAAACACTTCCCTGAAAGAAAAGAGTGTGGATGAGGCTCAAAGTCGACCCCAAGGAGGATTTCTGGGAGGAGAGGCATAACGCACCACTGTTTTTCTATCTCATGGTTTTTTTCTATAGACAAAATTGAAGCAGCCTTCTCAAGAAAAAGGAAAAAAAAAAAGGTTGGGTGGATCTTTTCTTTCTTTTCCCTTCCCTCTTCGCTTTTTAAAGTCATTCATGTGGTCAGGAGACAATGGTGAAACTTTCTCTTTTGTGTTCTTGTTTTTCCTGCGGAGGTTCAGCAAAGAGGATTCTTTTTTTACAGGGGCCCCACTGCATCCCAGTGACCCTCTGAGCACCGCAGACACGTCAGCTCCTGGGCTCGGTGCCTGGAGAGGTTCTTTTAGGGCTTTCTGCTGCGATGCTCCGCTGGAAGGACCCCCATCTGCTGCGAGAGAGCAGCACAAACCCATGCTCCAACCGTCAGCAGCAATCGAGTCATCTCTAAACCAGCACCGCTCCACCCTTCCTGGAGCAGCAAAACACCTGCAGGGACGGATGGGTGGAGGAGGCACAGCGGTGGGGATGGCAGTGTCCGTCCGGCTGCCAGAGCCCGCCCCATAGATTGATTTGTTGGGCAGTGAGCGGGGCTGGGGGCTGGATGGGACAAGGGCAGCGCTGACCAGGGGGTCTGGGGTTTGTTCCCATGGTCTGGGTGATGGAGCGGGGCAGCGATGGGGCAGCTTTGAGCAAACTGTGGTCTTCGTCTGCAGGAAAGAGATGAGAGATGCTGCAGGACAGGGTGTCCTTCTCCTCCCCCCTGAGATTCAGAGAACATCTGAACTGAAATAGCAGAGAGAGGCATCAAGATAAAGCTGGTGTCTGTGCAGATAGCGATGGAGAGATGGGGCAGAGAACAGGAACTCGGCCTGGAGGAGGGGGGCTGAGTGCCATGTGGGGAGCTGAGGACACCATACGGGCTGTGTTAGTGCTGAGCAGTGGGGACCCGCTGGGGTGACCCGAGTGTCCCTGGTCCCATTGGGCTGTGGGGACAAAGAGCTCATTGCCATAATTCCTGCTGCTGCTTGGCCACCATTCACTATTGGAGGAGCTGCTCCAGGCCCTGGCAGGGCACATTCCTTCACCCCCTGGCCTTCATCTCCATCCTCTGCATCCCACAGCTGACTTTTGCTGGCGGCTCAGAAAAAGCCGAGCACCGGAGGGGTGTGTGGGGCTCACACTGCCCCTTTGGGACTGAGCTCTTTGCACCAAGCGCTGAGCACACCACACTCTGCTTTCCCCATGCTCAGGGCTCGTTCTTCCCACCGATTTCCGCTCCTTCAATCTCAGGGCCACCTGCTGACTTTATCAGCACGAGCTCTGCTGGCAGCGAAGCCAAACCGATATCGATGGCTGGAAAGACCGATGTGGAGCACAGAGCCCTCAGCTTCCCATCAGAACCACTTTTGTTGCACACCATCTCCTGCAGGAGGAACATCCTTTGGGTTTTCCACGCGCCCGTGCCGCAGCCCAGGAGAAATCCCCACATCCCACACCGGTGCGAGATGGCCAAGCGCTGTTTTCCACCCTGGGGACCTCTCCATGACTCTGGGTCAGCCTGAACTGAGAACGGAGATCAGCTGTGATCCTGATGCTCTTTCTCTGCAGCTGTTTGGGTGGGTCCATCCTTGCAGAGATGTGGTTGACGATGTTGTAACTTCCCCTTTCTTTTTTTTTCCCCTCACTTTGGTAGGTAGCAGCCCCACTGGTTTCACCCTCCTCATTACCTACTGCACTGGGCCTCCAACGAGCAGCTGGGGAGCAGTGCTGGCTGTTGAGCCCCATCCTGGCAGCACAGGCCATGCCAGGTGAGTCCAAAACTCAACAACCAGGGCTGGGAACGGCGTGGTGCAAGAATGCCCCTCCAGGTGGGCTTTGCAGATGTAGGGAATAGATGAGTGACAGGCATCAGCCCTGCAGTTGGGTTGGGGCTCCTGGCTCCCGATCCCTGTGTGCCTCAGAATCCTGCATATGATGCAGGCAGTGGGTAGACCCCGACCTGTCTGCAGCAGATGTCCGGGCGCAGGGTGCACGTGGACGGCTCGGAGCAGCTGGTTCCCTGCAGCGGGGTGCAGCTGAGCCCTGTCTGCAGGGCAGCAGGTGCCTGGATTGGTGCATTGGGGGCTGCATGTGGGGTTCTGTGACTGGAGGTCCTCAGGAGGGTGAGAGTACAGAATTCCTCCTGGGGAAGGGTGGATATGGGCACAGGTGTGCACGGGGCAGTGGGCGGAGGGCAGCTGCTCTGAGGGGTGCCTGAATACCCCAGCAGTCGTCGGGGTGCTCATGCCAGCACTCAAGCCAACAGATCCCACCCCACCATTTCTCCTTACTGAGAAATGACGACAGCTGCCAGAAACCATGCCAGTCTTCTAGCTCACAACAGGAAACTTTATTAAACAACAGGAAGACCCTGCTCGAGCGTGGCCTTACAAAACACCTCACCCTCCTCTCCCCTTGTTCTCACAGCACTCTGGGGCTGGCAGATGGGGCACTGACTCCCAGCTCTGCACTGGACTCAGCGCTGCTTCCAGCCCTCAAACAGAGGCTCTGCTCTGCTCCAAACCTTACCTGAGCCCTCGGTGCTCAGAACACGGACAGCCCAGGGCTGAGCTGGATGCTGAATCGCTCCTTCTCCCTTTCTGCTCAATATCCCGAGCTCAGAATGGACCTCTTCAACACCCAGGGCTCCTGCTTGCAGCTGGCCGCCATGCGGAACGTGAACATCATCCTGCAGCACTACAACTTCTCCGGCAAGCTGACCAACCGGAACTCCCGGGATGAGGGCATGGGTCTCATCCGCACCATCTTCGTCATCATCAGCTGTGCCATCATCCTGGAGAACCTGCTGGTGCTGCTGGCTGTGCTGCGCTGCCTGCGGGCGCGCCGCTGGGTCTACTCCTGCATTGCCAGCATCACCGTCAGCGACCTGCTGGCCGGCGTCGCCTACCTCTCCAACCTCTGCCTCTCAGGCAAGAAGACCTTCCAGCTGTCCCCTCAGCTCTGGTTCCTGCGGGAGGGCATCCTCTTCATCGCGCTGGCTGCCTCCACCTTCAGCTTGCTGGTGACGGCCATCGAGCGGTACAGCGCCATGGTGCGGCCCATCGCTGAGAACGAGGCCAGCAAGACGCTGCGCCTGCGCGGCCTCATCGTGTCCTGCTGGCTGCTGGCCTTTGTCATCGGGCTGCTCCCGCTGCTGGGATGGAACTGCCTTTGTGATTTCAGCGCCTGCTCCGTCCTCCTGCCTCTCTACTCCAAGAACTACATCCTCTTCTCCGTGGTCATGTTCAGCATCATCCTGCTTGGCATCATCGGCCTCTACATCTCCATCTTCCTGCTGGTCCAGGCCAGCTCGAGGCAAAGCATCACTCGGCACAGCCGCAAGCGCTCCCTCCGTCTGCTCAAGACGGTGCTGATGATCCTGGGTGCCTTCATCATCTGCTGGAGTCCCCTCTTTGCCCTGATGCTCTTCGATGTGTTCTGCGAGACGCACACCTGCAGGCTGCTGCACAGCCTGGACTGGACTTTGGCTCTGGCCATGCTCAACTCAGGCATTAACCCCATCATTTACTCACTGCGGAGCGTGGAGGTGCGCCGCGCCGTGGGCAGCCTGCTGTGCTGCTGCTGCATCAGGATCGGGCTCTGCAAGCCTGGGAACTGCCCGGTCATCGCCGACATCAACTCGGGTTCGTCCACCGAGAGCTCCCTGCGCTACCGGGAGAGCTTCCGCAGCCCCATAGCTCCGATCCCACGGCCCAGAGCACCTCTCTCCAGCAACTCCAGCATGATGAGCAATCTGCCCAGTCTCTGAGAGGCCAAAGGTGGCCCAGAGAGCCCGCCGGGACCTCAGGGTGCTGTGTGTAGCCTGTCAGAACGGCGTCACGTGCTGTCCCACCCCCGCTGCTGACTGTGGCCAGGCTTTGTGCAGGAAGTGGCATAGATCGTGCTCCTGGAGGGCGGTAAGGGATATGGGCACAGGCTGGGACAGATGCTCTGCTCAGACGCTGTGCTGGGGTAGGAGCGGGTGCTGCTCCATGCGTGCATGTATATAGGTGCTGTACCTGCTCTGGTGAGGGCGTTTAGCCCCGTTGCGCCCCATGGCACAGGGCTCGCACTCCCCATTTGGACTTCCAGGGGTTGGGAACTGAGGGCTGCAGGAAATTGGACCGCCAGCAGCCACGTCTGCACCCACTGCAGCCCCGGCCTGCAGGACAGAGCAGCAGGAGGGGTGCCGAGGTGCCGTAAGACCCCGGGCAGGGCGCTCCGGGGGGCGCTGAGGTTCACAGACACAGGAAGGGCGGTTCCAGGGGCGGGCACAGAGCTGTGCCGTATGAGCTGCGCAGGGCAGCGCTCCTGGAAGGAGCCTTCTGCGGAGCGACGTTATGAAGGAGAGAGCAGAATCCAATCACCCCCCCTCCCTCCCCATCGCCGTGCGGGAAGTCAAAGCCAGCTAGGCCCTGCGGAGAAGCTGTCGGCAACTTAAAACCTTACAATAAAATGGGCCTGGAAGCCCGCGTTTGGTGGGTTTTATTCCGTCTCGGTCCCGCAGTAGGAGCCCAGTGCCGCCCGGGGGAGCCCCGCGGCAGCCGGTAAGGGCACGGAGCCGCGAGATG
>PPHD01023042.1:0-12611 GCA_002909625.1 Bambusicola thoracicus | reverse complement strand
AAAAAAACAAAACCCCAAACAAACAGACCAGAATACAGAAATGATATCTCAAAATCTCACAGTCTTATATTAAAAACATCATAAAATGTTATTTCTGGAAGACAGGTTAACATGAAGCTAATATCTACTGGGTTCCCCCGAACACACAGATTTCGTTACTGCTTTCGTAAGAACTGACTCAGAATTATGCATCTTTTCTCTGCATAGGTGATTAAAAATGTGCAAGCAGTATTTCTTGATGGATAGATTTTTGAAAAAGAAGTTAAAATCAATGCTTTGACCATCACAAAATTCCAGGCTCCTGCAGAGCTTTCAAAGCTGGAAAACTTTAACATATAAGAGAGACACCCTGTCCTAAGGAATCACCTGCCATGATTTATTGCTGCAAGATGTACAGATACATCAGATGTACCTTTAGACGTATAACTGAATGGACAACCCCAGAATGCAAAAACAAACAGGAATGCACAAACAAGAAATGTGTCTGTCTAACACAATGTATGTTAGTATCCAGTTAAAACACACTGTGAAAGTCTGACAACACAGAGCAGTTTGCTTACCTGAGTTTGTATGCAGAACAATCAGGGATAAGGAAGATACAAGAACCAGAGGGAGCATGGAAAAGGAATAACACAAATCAGATAGCTGAAGGCATTGAGCTTCTATTAAGGAAAACTGAGAATTTCTGTTTGGATGCTTTGGAAGATTACATTAATCTTTGGAAAACAGATGAAGCAGAGCAGTGATTATTTAGAATATAAGAGGGATGGCACCATTAACGGTATGAAACTAAAAAAAGAAAGAAAGAAATTTAAGATGAATGTCAGATAAGCTTCCCATCTATTAAGCTCGGTAATAGCCTCCCAGTGGAGACGCCACTGCATCACACAATTAAACAAAGACTAGAAGAAATATTGGTTAATCTACAACAGGGAATAACTCTGCATAGCAAAGCAGCTGTACCAGAAGTCCTAATGGTCTTTTTTTCTATTTTCTTCTGTCTTTAAGGTTTGTGATTCTGGAGCTCTCGAGCTGATGCTATGCTCAACTTAGCAGCTCTCATGGCCCCTATCTAAGGGAAGTCCATAGGAAACAAGAAAAGATATCTCATCTTTTGATAGCTGTATAACAAGCCCCCTATGAAAATACATCTTGTTTTAGACACATTTATATATCTATGAGTAGATAGAGACAGACATGTCTAAAGAAAGAGATATGGTCGATAAAATACAGTGAAAGTACATGCTTGCTGGCCAGTAGTTTCACTGCACTTCCTTCTGTCAGCTCCAGCATGTACAGCCTGTGCTCCTGGCAGTTCTAAGAAACCATATACATTCACTGCGTTTAATTTTAAATCGAAAACTGTCATCCTCCATCCAAAAAAGATCCGTAAGGTCTGTCTTGTACATTGAACTGCACTCCTTGAGTTCTAGCAAATAATACACAATATGGAATAAAATAACAAAGATTATCCCTTCTTGTAGAAGAGACAGAAGGATGGACTGATTTAATGAGTTAGCGATATACTGCACATCTATTTCAAACAGTGATATAAAAGGTGACCTTTCTGTTTGAAATTTTGTAGTGGTTATAATAGGAGCAATAGAGCACTCAACACACTTAGCATTACAACAAAGGCAAAAGTATGGAGGTACTATTACCTTCTTTTTAAATGCATGAAACCATGACATCAGGATGCAACCACAAAGGAAATCCATGACAGCACTGTTTGATTTTGAGCCTGCATCTGCCAATGTTGAAGGCTATTGCCACAGTAAGTGCATTTAGTCACTCTTCCCAAAGCCTTTACTCACGGGAAAGAATAAGTGACGTGAAATAAAAAGTTTCACCAAACTGTTAAAATCTAATTGCCATTTATTGAGCCTTTTCTCACACAGAATTTCCACTGAAGAAGGTAGATCAGGTAAATTAATGCATTTAAGCCAATGCACACCAGAGATTTAGAGAATTCTGGCATGTCAGAAACTCTCAGAGCATCAGAGGTGCCAAACACACATGTATCTATCTCTTAAATCAATGACATTTGGAAATATTACTAAAACCTACTGTCTAGCAGTCAGAGGTTAAGGACAGACTCATCACCTCTTTGGGAAATGTTATTACTTGGGCAACATCTTGGGAAAAAGAAATCTTGTTCTTCAGAACAATTGTTCACAAAGGGTCAGCTAGGGAAGTAGCAATAAAAGCTGACATTTCTCACTGGCAACATGCTGTTCATCTCTGCTTATGCTGGCAGGTTCCTCTGCCTCCCCTCTGTTTGATGCTGATTCTACCTCATATAGCAGAGAAGGCTCAGCAGTTGGCAAGATCGAAGGGGAATAGTACTCAGGCTGAAACTGCCTGAAGTAGTTTCAGCTACAGAATCTCTTTTCACAATGACAGGTGTGACCTAGAGAGAGCAGGTCTCTTGGCATGGCTCCCCATAAGGCTATAATTTTAACTACACACTATAGAGACTCTTTAATTAAACCGTGAAGAACTATTTCACGCTCAGGCAAAAGTGTAATGACTAAACATCAATAAGTTTATGACTTGTGAAGTACCACCGCAAACTGATGTAGAATATAACAATGAATGTTTATCCCTCTCTGGATTCCTCGGGACTGTGGGAAAAACAAGGAAGATAATGTATCTGCTGCTGCTTCCCTGGATGTACAGTCTTCATGGAAGTACTGGGTATGTGCACCCCAAAATCCGAAATCCCTGACCAAAAGGTCACTGAGAAGGTCATAACCAGATATGATTTCTTCCTATGGTTGGCTGGATCATCATTTTGTTTCTCGCTGCCCTGTTGATTTTCTGATTTACTCCACTTGCGTGATTAATTACCATTATATAATGCGGTTCCAAAAATACCATTTTGCCTTAAAGCTACCTATTGACAAATATGTGCAGATTAGAAGACACATCTAGGAAACAAAAATAAACACTTTCATGACCGTTAAGAAGCCACTGTGTAATTTTTTTAATCTAACAAAAAGAACTACTGAGGAAAACTAGATTGCATGTGCTGGGGAATGGATCTCGTCAGCTATCAAACTCATCTCTGAAGCAGTTTTTAAGTTTCACTGACTTTATGTTTAATGATTCTTTATATTTTGCGCTTCATTCAGAACGTCACACAAAAAACACTAAAATCTGCCCAGAAACAAAATGCACCAGCAATCACAAATGATGACATCTTTACAGGGGAGTTCTGCAGGGGAGAGTTGTTACTGTGATTAAAGCTCCATATAAAGAAGGCTACTTCTTCAAACAAATTCCAAATTCACGTTTTCCATGATTGTTCATTTATTTTACTACCCAGCATACCAAAGCCCTACTGCATACTTTTATTTACAAACCTAAATCTCACGCTAAGTTCTTTCTGGGCAATTTGTTTTTATTATTTCTTCCTTCAGTGCTTCTGTCTTCCTCTGATGCATTTTATTCACAGGCTAATAAGGTCTTTTTCCAGTAACCATGAGGAGTCAAGAAGAACAGTCTAGGAACACTGCATATATGATAGTGACTACATTGCACAATGTCATCCACAATACCATCCGCTGCTCAATGCCACACAATCCATTCATGCAGGTCTGCTGAGAGCAGCTGCTTGTTGGAAGAGAACCAGTTGTGAAAGCATCAAGAAGCAAACAGGCATTGGAACACAGTCTGCACAGTCTTTTTTTCTTAGATTTGAAACTACTTGCATACTGCTTGCATACTACTTGCATCATAATGAAATCATTAATAGTCTTTGAAAATAGGAGCTGAAAAGAAAGAGCTATTAGAGCTCTTGTCTTAATAATGGATGCGTCTTCAGATGGAAGAAAAAAAAAAAAGAGAGAAATGAAAAAGAAGAAGAAAAAAGCGTATCTGGCATTGTGGCTACCATTCGTCTTATACTAAAGCCCTGTAAGAGCTACAAAGCCAATAATAAAACAAATGTCAGGGAAACTTATTTGCAAAGTGCTTTAAAATTAGTTCTTTATCAAATCCAGTTAATAATTATTCATTAAAATACACCCATGAAATATCTGACCCACACTGCCAACAGCCAAGGAGCTTATTTCAGCATTTAAACGTGCATCTTCACTGTGACACAACACGATGGGTGCAATGCAGCACAGCATTCACTACAACAGCAGTCACCATCACAGAGCTCTGAAGTGAGCAGACCACTTTCCAGCTACAGTAGTGGCTGGGAAGCATGGTAACATAGTAGGGATGTTTCTGTATGGTTACTTTACTTCATGTATCATTTTGAATATTTTAACAATGCGTAGTTACATAATTGCTGTAATCTCTGCAGGATCACTTCATGCATTGTTTGACATTTACAGTTCATTTTCCATACATTATCAGTTATTAATACGACCATCTCCTATGATCCTTCAAGCCTACACCACACAGGAAGATTTTCTTTGAAAGTAATGTGTTCCCTTTTCTAGTCTGCTTGCCACTCAAAATACTTCCTCTCTCCTCTAGAGCTCCATTCCCCATGCACACGGCGCACAACTGCTTCTGGAGAAGTTTACAGCTACGTCAGTATGACTGACTGAACTACGCATCTGGAATATCTGCTAAACACCACTGCTGAGAAGGTTAAATCTCAGCAGGGCCCACAGACAGGAACTGCATCTTGTTGTCTCAGGTTAATCATGTACCTAATTTGCTGATTATTGACTAATTCCCACAAAGGATTTTGCTAGGCTTGACATATCAGCACCGATCAGTGATGAACTGTCAAGTCAAGTTGTTCTCTGCTTTACAGCTCATGTCCCTAACTTGCAGAAACAAGGATTTCAAAATTCCATTTTAGAATATTGCCTGGTGTCAACTTCAGACTGTTTTCATTATCACAAAACCATTCTGCTTCTTTCTGTCAGAATAGGTCTTCCCTTCACCAACTCCGGCGTGTAACAGCTTGCTTTTCTTTCTCCTGGAAACAGTTTGGGTGGATTTTGGTATAGCAATCTTCTGCTTTACTACCCCACTGAGAAGCACCAAGAATTGTACGAATATGGGATTTCATTTTGTAGTTATGGAAGAAGGTCGGAACTGCTTCCAGTAACTAAAGGCTGGAAGTGAGGTTCTCTGAGGAGGATTCAAGCTAAACTGGAAACACAGGTGGTTTTTCTCATTATTTAATTTATCAGAAAGGTTATGAAATTTATATCCAGCGCTCAAAAGGTTTAGTGAAGGAAAGAAGGGAACTCTGTTTGACCTTAGTTTCTCAGACAGGAACATTATACTGAAACCTGGAACAAATATAGCTGAACACAGTGCAACAGAAATTAATGTTTGGCTTGAAGTAAAATCTATATTTATTTCGTATTACTGTTTACTTTTCTTCTAAGAGATAGAGGCATATCTCCATTACGTGACAGTCAGACAATTATAATTAACTTGTAATTACAGAAAATCTTGATAGCCATTTTGGAGCTTTGGTTGCCCTAAGCCATTTTCACTTCATGATTTATACTTCTGTTTGTTTTCATCATCTAAATTGCTGGGTTATTTTCCATGGTGGAATGATATGGGAAGAGAGCACCAAAATTCTGAAGTAATGAGACATGCTCAATGAATTATGTCATCGCCTCACTGGGGCAGCTCATGATCCATAGACATAATCTTGCCCCCGAGACAACGCATGGAAAGATAAGTGCCAAAAAAACAAAACATCCTCAAGAAAGATCCCAGGCTTGGATCATATTCTCGGTGGATCTCATCTATGATGGATGAATGGCTGAAAATTATTCAACATTATATAAATTTTTTCCCAATCTATCTAATCTTTGTTCAGAACTTCAGGGTGTCATATACTAGCCCTTGGCTGTATGGAAAACAAAACACTTGCCCTTCTTCTTCATTTGTGGTCTGCTGGTCTTCATTTCTTACCAGTCAGACATATGTGGATATCAGATACGTACAAATATTTGGTAACTCAGAGAAAAATTCTTAGCAGCATACGAGAAGTCAATGGAGGTTGCACAATCAAAAAGCTACTTGCTCACCAGTTCTTAAAAGCAGAAGTTGTAAATCCATGTAAGTCTTTTCTCTCAATTCTACCCAAATCAGCTTTAAAATTTTGGATTTCAATTCAGACTTTAGGCAAGAATGATGGACAACAAATTAGAGCCAATGCAGACTGGTTCCATAATAAGTAGATCCCAAATTCAGTTAACATAGGTGTGGTTTTCCAAAGATACTTCTTCTATCATGACCTAGTTCATGCACATGGACACTGTTCTCTCAGGACTGATATCTCCTTGCAAGCAATACAAAAACACTTTCTTTGTATGACAACGTAATTATGTTGAAGTCTCTCTGCATTTGGCTTAATCATTTATGTAACTGCAATCTGCTTGGCCAAATGAAAACATACTATCAGTTCTTCGCAAACCTGGGCAAGGTATCTCAACATTTTCAACATGAATGTTGAAAAGGCTTTTCCTCAAAGTTCTAAATTTGATCTTTGGGAATCATAAACTAAATCAAGCATTTAAGTTTAGCTGGTGATTTTTTTAATGAAGAACTGATTTTCAACAGCAAGGATATGCATGAAGTAAAGGCTCCTTTCCAAAAGCTGGTTCCTATTTCTCCTTCCCTCGTTCTCTAAAGATTGGAGGCTCTTTCCTTTCAGTATGTGCAACTGCAAAATATTATTGCTCATTACAGTTCTAATCTAAATAAATGAGAATCTTTCTATTTACATTAATGACCATAAATGTATTTTTTCCTCTCTTTATTATTATGTCACTTTATTATTACAGCAAAAGAAATCTAAACTGCACTGAACAGCCTAGAGGAAAAAGATACATAAATTTGATCCCACTATAAGGCTATCTTTATCTACAACCTTAATTATGTACTACAAAGTCAATGCAAAAAGAGCGGTAGTGCAGAGTTTTCATCTTTGTAGACAGTTAGAAATTAAGAACTGGGATTCCAAGCTGCAAGATCTGCCTGATGTTGGAGTAAAATATTAAGCCTGAATACCACTTTGATGGAAAAATAGTAAAATTAAAGCTTTCCAGCCATGGCCACTGCATTCTGTCCTCTAATATGGTTGGGTAGCAGCGATGCCTAAGTCTTTTGCGTGCTCAGCAATACTTTGAAAATCCTGTGGAGTCTGAAACTTCTATAGAGACCAAAAATGATATGTTATCAGATCTAGCCGTGCTGCATTCCAACTGCATAGAGTGTTTTGATACTATGAATCTGACCACCTTCACTCATCATTTTTGATGGGTGTATAACTGGATAGGTTTATCGCAATTGATTCCACATTTTCCTCAGAGATTTAAAACCTTGCATGCCAAACTGAAAGTAATTTTAAAAACCTGACTAGCAAGAACATCATCCTTGGTTAATTCATTCATCAAAATACTGTTAAAGTGTGTAATAACCTAGAAATCTTAATATCAGGGCAAATATAAAAAAACTGAGTCATTCCCAAAATACCACATGGAATCCCTGAACTGAAGCTCCAAAAGTTCACATGTGAACCTAACATAAATTCTCCCAACTTCTGAATTTTCGTATTTAAAGCCAAGAAATACATGGATAAAGTACCTGTGCATGTGATGGTGGGAGTCCTCTTCTTATATAAACACCAAAAAGAGCATCCTTCCCTAGGGATATGTTGAACTTCAGGAACTGTGGCTGGCTGATATGGATCTGAGACCGCCAGAACACTCCAGGGGGCACCTCTTGGGTGACTCTGCGGCCAACTTCTGTTTCTCCACTATCTATGCTGCTATTCCTAGTGACCCACGGTCCTATAAAATAAAAATAACAACAAATATAAATCAACTATCAACCAAATGAGACAACTGCTTTTAATAAAGGCATTTATAGCAGTGACATTCAAGATTAACATCTGCAGCAATGCTGCTGTTTAAGTCAAACCACTTTCCTAATTTCATTCAATCTGTTGCTGTTTCAATTAAAAAAAAAAAAAAAAAAGGAAGAATTTGGTCCATACATGCTAAGAAAGAAGGCTTCAAACGTGTTTTTGTGGAGCATCTGCAATCTTCTAATTCCTCTGAGCCTTCCATTCTGTGACTGCTTAAAGAGCCATTTAAGCACACAGAAATCTCCTTTTGGTCTTTTCAGCTGTCTTCCATGCAACCAGCATGTAAAAACATTTCAGAAAGGTGAACTGCAGGTATAATTTCAATCTTAATGAACTGATTGCAAATTTTATTACTATTGCTTTATATAGCAAAGCAGTCCAATAAATCCCAGCTCACAGACAATAGAGTTGGTAGAAGAAATGAAATGCACAGAAAAAGATTCAGAATGGTTTCTATTCCGTAACATGCATCTTCTTAGTCTTTAAAGTAAGTTAGTATAGCTCAATTCACTGCCTTTTAATTCTGTCTGAGCCGTGAGACTACCTATCTATAGGTCTCTTCCCCATAGATATTTTCAGGGTTAGCTAAAATCCATGTTTTGATGGTTCTTCAGCATGCATTATTGAAGCCAAGATACAAGGCCCTTCTGGTTGAGTGCTCTGGCTTCCAGCCCATGAAATAGCCTTTAAAACTTGGTGCGAATCTCTTCTGCTTGGCAGCTGATCGGGATGGTTCTGAGGTTACACGCTTTAAACATGGCGTGTGATAGATAAAGAGTTAGCAGTGCTTTCAAGCTACAGCATACAACATTGTATTTTGTGTCCTATATTCCCAAGCAACCTGGTGATAAGCCCATTTTTTTTTTAAATTATTATTATTAGTATAGCAGATACTACAAAGACCAAAAAACAGAAATTTCCATTGCCACCACAGAAGTCTAAAGGTGTCATTAATATCACTATTGATACATACTGGATGGTACCAATACCTCAGTATTTGTTAAAAGCTCAGCTATTTACTTCATGTTCTTGTCACGGTGAAACGTCGCTTTCAATATGTGGCAAGTTACTGCTGAAATGTTTTCCAGCACGATGTGAATGTAACAGGATGGTGCAGAATGGCATACAATTCCAGCAGGTAAGCACATAACAGCTTTTCTGCCCTGGCTATCTTTAATTGAGAGAGCTGCACTAGCACTGCTTCATTTCTGGTTCCAATTTATCTATTAGCAGCACTTACACTTGTACATAACAAAACAGATATGCTGGCAATGTCTTCAAGTGGTAAAAGAATGATTTGAACACCAAATGCCACCCAGTTTTTGGTAAATTTTCTTTTTCATTTTCTATGCTAATGAACCAATCAAACATATATTTATCATTACAGCACCTAAACCAATGAAAAAGATGCAAAGACAGCCTGCAAAGAAAGGAATTAATTGCTGACTAATTAGTTAGTTAGTCCTGACTCTTTCTAAGGACATTTGCAGTTGAAGAGAAACCTTCAAAGAAAAAGCTATTTATAGGGAGTATGACAATAAGCATTACTGTTATGATAAAGGCTGTGTAAAGAGTAAAGGTGAGAATATCAATACACCAGTACCTCTTCCAGTATTCTGAATCTGTTCGCTCACCAATGACTAATCTGAATTGTATGCTTTTCAATTCAGTTGATTTTGTGAGTGCAACAAAGTTACTTCAGTCCACCAATTCCGGTGCAAAATCTTTGACAAATGGAGAGCTAAAATCAGTAGATGTAATCTAATGAGCCAGATGTAAAGCAGGTGAGAATCTGTAGCTCAACTCTGCCTCAGCTTAGCAGCCATTCCCTCCACCTCCCCTCCAACCCTTGGAGTGGGATCTGCTTGTTGTTTTGGTTCTTTTGAAGCAATACTTTATCGATCCAACTCCAGCATTCAGTGGAACAGTGGTCCTGTACAGTCAGAGATATGGATATGGTTTGTGTCAGCAGCACAAATCCAATGTTCCAACCAGGTTAAAAAAAAAATAAATAAAAAGTAGTTTATAGTTACATCTACCTCATATCATAAACACCGCATATCTCATCAGAGCTACTAACTCCTGAGCCAGCTACCAACACAGCACAATAGCATATGACACAGAACAGATTTCAGAAAAATGACTCCTTGTTTGAACACTTTAAAATTGACATGGGGTAGAATGACCTTATGCTGCATCTGATTTGCACATTTTGGTCAACACATTTCAGCCTACATAATGAAGTAGGAGGCAATAGTTTTGCCGCAGCGTTTGTATATTCACTTGAGTTACTTTGCAAATAAATTTACTTTCTACCATTAAAAGATAGACCTTCAATAGAGGCTCGAGTTTTAGAACCTCTGGCTGAAATTAGCCTAAGCCTCCTTTGTATTTACCAATTCTGTTTTATGTTTCTAACGGAGAAAGGCTATTTTCCAGGAGGCTCTAATCATGTAATGCATCAATCAAGCTCAGAAGAGAATATTCTAGTCATCAAGGGAACCAGAGGAACATTCACGCTACTTTGGTGCACACCTCACAGGTGACAATATACTGAATGTCAAACTTACACAAAAAAATAATTATTTTAAATAACAATTTATTTTTCCCATGAAAATAATGATGTTTTATTGTAAAAATTGCTTAAAATGGCAGTTAAGAGCAGCAAACCAATAATGAATAATCAGTCTAAAGACATGACTCGGGCTCCTCAAACTACTGCCATTATTCTGTTTTGTTAGGCATTATTTTCAGAAGCATCTCCCCATAGGTGTTATTTTCTCGCTCCACTACATCCGTGACCTACTTTCTACTTGTCCAAACCACTCCTTCCACAACATTTCAGTGTTTCAAGAAACTCCACTTAGGAATTCCTAAGGACTGTGACAGCTGGAGGAGTTGGACTCAGCAGAGAATTTTAAGAGTTACACGAGCATTCATCAAGTGACAGACAGGTGATGAAGATACACTTAACTCCCTCAAAAGAAAGAACAAAGAATGGAATGGGTGGATGGCTCCTTAGTTTCAAGTCTTTATTTTTGCAGTAATGTGTAACTCTGATCTGCATCCAGCCCATGCCGTGAGCACGTAAGATTTAGCTGCTGCCTTCTGTCTGGCATGCTGAAAGAGACCCTTACTTTCAATTTTAAGAACTCAGTGCAAGAATTCCTGTTTTTTTGCCTCTAGGTTATAATGCTGAAATTGTAAGACTTACAAATGTTTGGAGCCATGTCAAAATACCTTTAACTAACTTCTTGTGAAGGTTTAAGTCCAGCAAGCAAGCAGAGCTCCAGTGACTATGCATTATTGAATATATTTTCATAAATTCCTGCTGAATTAGTCTCCCACTGTTACAGAAGAACATCTTGGCAGGACTTCTTGCTATGTCACAGCCAGCACACAGAGCTGGTCCTCATCGTGATACTCTAAGATGACTACTTGTAAGAGAAATATTAATCATCTATTACAAATTCTCACTTTTGAGAGTAATGCAATTACATAAAAAATAGCACAGGAAGGGTCTTGACATTGCTGTATTCCTTACACTGCAAATTAGAAATAAAGGAATGAAACGCAAAGTACACATGGCCACTGAACCACCTCTCAGCCAACTGACTTCAGTTCACTTTTTTAAAGCTTAAGAAGCAGAACACCATCATCCTAGCTTTATATTTACAAAAGCTTTGGTGCACTAACAGCTTCACTTAAAAACTTTGTCTCTAGAGACTCTTTTATAGCTTCCTTCAGTCTTTACCTCCTAATGCAGAGCATGCATCTTTCCACCCGATTCACTCCCTCCAGCTATTTTTAGAAGCTTTTCCATTTTGATGGACCACTGCAGATCACATTCAAAGAACATAAACTGCAGCTGCGTGAAGTTACAGATGTGACAGACTGACAAATCTGAGAAGAAAGACCAAACCAGAGAACACATATTACCGTGAGCAAGTAAACTCACAAATCATTATCTCTGCTGTGGGTGGCTGTCTTGGAGTTTTGTTTATTCCATAACTCTATGGATACTTGATTCTTTCCCCTGTGATTTCCTCTCTATAAACATCTGCAAAAAGAGAGTTTTAAAAGCATACTTCTTCCCCTTACCCAGGGGAGTCATTTCAATCTCTCAGTCAAACATATATTTATCAACTAAATAACACTTATTCATTTAAACTGCTGTGTTATTTACCCAGTCAAATTACTATTTTGGCATATACATCTGAAAAGACTGTTTTAGCGCTCAAGTATGTTTGCCTTTGAAGCTATCAGACAGGCGATACACGACAACAGCAAGGCAAACTCCCCCACTTGTCAGTTGGCCTAATATTTGAGCTGGAGGTCAGTCTCAAGGTGGCAGCTGTTATGACATGCCCGTCCAGCCTTTAATTTAAATTACATCAAGCAGTGTCAGCTATGCAGCAGAACTGCACCTACACTGAGATGAGAGAAACTTTGGGTTTATAGGCTGCTCTGCCACATCAGAGTAAAATAAATAAATAAATAAATAAAAATTAAATCTGGCTATTGCCATCACATTTAAATTGGAATTACTTCACTCCTTTGATTACGTGCCTTTCTAACATAGATGGCTGCAAAACGTGTCTTGATCATTTATCTGAAAAGTATCTGGCAAAATCACCATTCCAATACATCCGTAATGAACTACCAGAACCATTTGGATAATCTCAAGTTGATTACAAGGAATAAATATCACCACGTTGGTTAAAGGTACTCTTCCAGTACCTCTCCA
>PPHD01023041.1:0-12612 GCA_002909625.1 Bambusicola thoracicus | reverse complement strand
ATGGCCAGCACCATAAAGGCTTTTTTAAAAATATCAAAAATTCTGAAGAACTTTTGGGTTCTTCAAACTTCTTCCTCACTTCTTGGACTCTCATCATTTTTCCATTTCTCCTTTTCTTTCCCCAGTCCTTTCTCTTTCATGCTTTTTTATCCCTCTATGGTCTCTTGATCTTTCTTAGCCTTTTGTCAGATACATATTGTCCTCTCATCTGAATTCCTAGAGAGACCTTTTCCTTTTGATCTTTCATTCCCTTCCATCCCTTCTACAATGAATATTTATTTCCAACAAGAGTAAACAAATTTGGTTATTTGCTAATCCCAGAGTATCAAAATTTACCTAAATGTACACAAAGCTGTATTCATTAGTAGAATGTTGTTCTGAAGACAGAGAACTAGACATCCTTCTGGTATTAAATTATTTTCTGCATGTTCAGAGAGGAGGCAGAAAGAGTTAGATTGCATGGTTGAACAGTTAAGTTGCATACACTATATGCCCCACTTCATCACAACCAACTGTATGGTGGTGTACTCAAGAAGCACTCCTGGTCAGGAATTCACTAAAGCTAACCACTGACTGCTTGTTGTTGAATGTTTTCCATTGACCTGTAACAGCCCTGGACTATAAAATGTGATAAATTCAGAGGCCTGATGGACTGAAGCTTGCTATGCAAAATCTTTTCCGGGCAGAAATCAAGTCAGTCTTCATTATCATACAGTACAATGAAATAGTATTTTGCATAAGTGTATTTGTTCCTGGGTTTTATGTTAAACTTTAACATGGGTGTAAATATATACCAGCATTTCAAGGAAAGAGTAAAAGGGAGTTGCTGCAGATGGGTTAGAAAAGATGATCAAGCAGTTCATGGGAGTGAAATATTTTGCTGGCAACTTGTATACTCTCAGGATCGTTTCAAAGAGGCCTGTAGGTCTACAGCTGTTACTAAAGGCTTCAGTGGAAATTCATCTGATTACATCAGTTGCTGTTCATTAATGTAGGAGGGAGAGGATGAAACGTGTCAAATACTCTGGCACAGCCATGCTGATCTTGCAAGCTGCTGGTGCAGCTTGCAAGATAGAACGATATGAAGATGTCCTATATTTATGTGTCTATGCTTTAAGCAAACATGCACCCTGATAATAGCAATAGCTGCCATCATATCCTTCTTACTTTGGTCCAGTCCATCAGACCTCCCTCTGTATCTGTTTCTCTTTGTGGCTACTTTTTAGGAGAAGAGCTCTGGGAAGTATGAATTGCCTCAATTTTTGGCAAATGACTTTATGATAATACCTCATTAATTAAGGGCAGAACTCAGCTAATAGACGTAGCAAGCATTTAAATGTATTCAATCTGCTTTTAAATGTCAGCAGTGAGCGCACATTTGAAGTTTTGTTGGGCAACTGATTCCATAACCTCCAGCTACAATTAACCCGTAATCAGGTTAAGACATGTTAAGTAACATACCAAGGTGGATCTTAATATATGGTTATAAATATAAAGCAAAATAACTCTGGATAGTAATGACCACTTAAGTCCCCAGGACAAAAAACTTCAAAACAAATGCAAGTTGGTCAGTTCCACTCTGGCTTTACTCTTTGGTAGTTAGCTTTCACTGTGCAGAATATATTTGAAGTGATGCTTAGAGTCAGCGTGAGCCAAACGTCACAACTTTGCTAGCAGGATTTTGAAACTAAAATCAGCAACAGGAAGAAATCGAGAATATCAACTTGGCCCTGAATGGGAAAAAGTTCCTTCTTTTACGTTTTCCATTCAGCATAAAACTAAGATAAACAATCAAACAAAGGGAAAACAAACCAAAACACTCACAAAGTAGTGCAGGTGATCTTATCATTGAACCATTTGAGTTAGAAGGGATCTTTAAAGGCCATCTAGTCCAACTACTCCTCAATGAACAGGGACATCTACATCTACATCAGGTTGGTCAGAGCAACTGATACAGGCTTTGATGGATGGGGCTGTTTGCAGAATAGGAATAGGTTTGAGGAAAGGAAGAGAAAAACAGTAACTTTCAAGTGTCTTTCACAGGTTATCATCTTGTTAACCTCCCTTTTGGTGTGATGCCACTTGTTTTAGCTTCCTGTAAAGCAACATGTCTGGAGTTCTTTTAAACATTTCAAGCACCTGAAGGGTACTCTACTGTTAATTGTATCTATCTAGATTTAACACTGGGGCTTTTTTGTTTTCTTCCAAAAGGGTAAATAATTGAATTTTTAGTTTGATCCTGACTCACAGAGGAGAACCAACTTCTGGCAGTACATGCCTATTCCTGGCAAGTCTCCAATCTCCATAACCTACTGAGCATCCCAGCATGGAATCGCTCATCAAACACTGTGGGCAGTGAGATCAGGTTGCTGAAGAGCAGTGAATCCAATAAGGCGAGAAGCAGTAAAAAAATATCACTGTTCATAATAAACACATTAAAATAAGATGTTTCTGTGCATGTGAAAATAGTGTATCTAAAAGATTTCAAATTCAGAAACAAGAGAATGGGAACAAGAACATTTCTAAGATAATATAAGAATCTGGCAAGTTTACCTGTGCTCTGCCTCCTCCTGGGATTAACATAGAGAACATTCAACCTAAAAGGGGCAAGAAATTTCCTTTATTGGTTCTCTCTCTCTCTCTTTTTTTTTTTTTAATGTTGCTTCACACATAGACTTTCACATTAGTATGAGGAAAACTTCCCTCTTCCAGCCCAATGAAATACCTGGCATTTTCTTTCATGCAGGAACAGATGGGATTTTCATAGAAATTCAGCTGTCACTGTACTCAATTATTGCAACATGCAGATGCTGAACAGAGCCAGCTGGAAAGTGTAGAAGTTTCCACTTGAAATACTAAACAAAAAACAAACAAACAAAACAAGAAACCCCCACCAAAACTGGCTTAAATTGGTGTCCATTTTATTATAACATCTTATGTTTGCTCCCTTTTATACGTCCAATTTCTGCTTTACAACTGGAAGATTTCAAAAGAAAAAATACTTTTTTTTCTTCAATATTTTTACTTATTAGTAATGTCCAATTTCACTGATTAAAAATAGTGATAAAAATTTAGGAAGTGATTACTTTATTAAGAGACACATAATGCTGAACCCTGGGAAAAAAGTACACAGGTTCCTAAACTTTGTTTGTGCACTCTCTTCTAATGAAATTTATAGGTATAAAGCCCTTTCAGGAGTCTTTAGAAGAACTTGCCCTTCTGAGGAACTGAATGGGTTGAGTAAGATGCAGTGATGTTCCAGTGACTGCAATACAGCCATGCCAGTGCAAAGACACTTTCAACTACTTTAAGGATTAGGGACTTGCGATTCCTATAGCTTGATGAGTCAGAGACTAGCATGGGAGATCAGATTTCATATATGACTGGTTAGTTTAACAGTGGTTTAGATTAGAATGCTCTTGTTCAGCTACAAATCAGTGGACCTCCTGCAGGAAATCTTTAGGTGACATTGTACTTTGTCCTGGAGATCAGACTAGAATATTACAAAGTTTCCTTCCAGCCATTCTATACACGGTAATCTCTGAATACAGGGCTGGCCCAATTCAGTAAGCTTTGCTCACTGTTTCCTGCTGAATCATTATTCCAAATCTGATTTACTACTACAAGGAGGGCTGGGATTTCAGCGATATTGCGCAGAGAAGTCATGCAAACATTTGACTGGATAAAGAGACAGGTGGTAAGAAGAAAACAGAGGATGCAAGACTACGCATCATGAAAATGCAACATGTTTTGGAAATGAACAAATAACAAGGAAAAGAATGAAAATGTCAATCAATATAATTATATATACATCACAGCCACTTGTTTTCTTCCTATTCTCTCTCCGCCCTTTTCCAGTCATTCATTCCCCTCTTGTAGAAAAGAATACTGCTATCATTCCCTCTAACATTTTACATCATAGTCTTAACAATTTTAATACACAGATAAATTCAAAGGGAAACTTTGTTGCTTCCATCTTGTAGACAGACTCCATACTCCATTTCCATATCTGCTACTTTGAACTTATTTCTGCATGATCTGAGTCTCTTTGATATGAACATCCCTCACAAAGACTCACCGTCCTTTAGAAAAGTACCTCTATTTGTAGACATTCTTTCTCATCTTTTTTTCTGCAATTACTCCCCCCATAGTCAAGGTCTGCAAGATGTTTCTTCCATCTGGGCCTGGTATTTATTTCTCTCTTTCAGAGGTGGAAATTACTTCATCATCCCTGAATTCATGACACCAGACATAAGTAATCACAAGAGCTATGCTGTTTCTTACTGTATCCCAGATCACTGACTCAGTCTCACGGGCCTCTCTAACAGAGATTAAAACAGACAATATGCTAAAATCATAACGATTTTTCAATAGTTTTCATTTCACATGAATTCTTCTGAAAGACACATTCTTACCCTAAAAGAAGAAAAAAAAAATGGCAGCCCCAAGGACAGACTTTCCCTCAGCCCCCCCATCATGTCATTCAGAAGGATCTTTTTTGGTACCACAGATGTTTTGTGCTTTTATATAAAACAGGAGAATAACTAATCTCCACAAGTCTGGAACAGTGGCTTCTTTTATTTTTAGCAAGTGTGGGTACCACATTAATCTGAGAAGAACTGCTGGGGAATTATTTTTTCAGAGAGGTTCAGTCATAGCCAGGTTGGGGCAGGGGGAGTGCAGTCTAGACAGAAGTCAGCACAGAAGACTTGACTCTGCTTCACTGTCTAGCTTCTGGCTTCCATACATTGCCCAAGGACTGCATGGCTATGGAGGATAAACCAGCTTTCTCACAGAGATCAGCCCACTGCTGTGCTGCCAGATACATTATTACACAGAGATGTATGAGTGCTGCTCCAAAAGTAATGCCTCCATTGTGTTGACCCATGATATCAGAGGCAGATGTTGGTGGTACGGCAGCAGAGGTTGAACTTTCCCACCAATGGGAAAAAAACGTGTTTTGTAGCTGAGATTTTGGTCTACCTATCTTTACTGTACTCTTCATAGCCACTGTAATTTCCATGGAAAAAATAAAACACATTAGCTTTGGAGCCACCTACACAAGTTACATGCTTGAAATGCAAGTTTAAAACAGAAAAAGTCTGAATAGCTCTCCTAGGCCAAGCCAATTGTTCATTTCAAGAGCAGAGAGTTGTTTTTCAGTGGGAAATTATGCTCTGTGATACTTTCCCACACAGAAGCTATACAGTATCCTAACCATATGTTGGTTACAGAAAGCCAGCCTTATGGAACAAAGTTTAAGAAGAGCTTATCAAATGTTTCTGGCAACTACTTGTCAACAGTATTGGGCATGAACAACCTTATTAAATTCAATCAAGCAGCCTCACAGGTGCAACCAGGTTGAAGACCCTTCTACTGGGATATGTACTGCATCTGCCTCTAGTGACGATCAGTATTTGAAGTTTTTGACTCTATCTTTTGTAAAAACACAGACACATACTACAAAATGCAAGAAACTAAATGATGAGTTGTTTCTTTTAATTTTTTTTAAAGAAAGGTCACTTGATGGGTACTACTTTTCCCAGTGAAGTGACACCTTGCAGATGTGCTTGTTTTGGTAGGCCAAATTAGAGTTGGATGGATATCCAAATCAAGCAGCAGACCGTGAACCGTTACTCACTCGCCTGATAGCAGTGAATAGGTATAGCTGCCTCTGAAAGCACTCACCTAGCCACATAAACATTTTACAATTGCTTCTTAATATAAAGGATAAAGCCTTTTCCCTCCTTTTAGCCTTTTCCCATGGCCAGTGCTCATGTCCTGTAATAACTCATCTCTGAGTAACAAAGTAAATAACATTATGAAATAATTTCTGAAGCCAAATATCTGATAAAGATGATTAATGCCTCATGAAATATCCAAGTCATATTTGCAATAATTGCAATATTTGAGATGGATAACAGAAGAGAATTATAGGATTTGTTGTAAGGCTGAATTATCTGCAGGAAGTTCAAGGCGAATGTCAGTTAGAAGGTGAACCTTCTAACTCGCTGGTACCTGCCAGGCACACTCCTTAGCAGCTAGTTTATTTGTTTTCAGGGTTCTAGAAATAGAAAAATTAAAGTTTGAAAAAATACCTTCAAAAGTAAGCTTATTCTTGAAAGAAATTGTATCGGCCTAGAAATAACTATAGAAATGTACAAACCTTATAAAGTGTTTTGGGGGAAATAGTATCAAATAGTTGCTCAAAACAAAATTTCACAATGTTTGTTCAAGACAAACGTTGCCAACAAGTACAGCTTTCTTTCAGTGAAAGAAATGACAAGTTTCTTATTCAAAGTATATTTCCCAACACAGACTCAATCTTGAATGCTTGGCAAATATCTTGGGAGAAAACAGACTGAAAGGTACCTTCCTTACAGGAATTTAATCATTTTCATACTGTACTCCACAGAACATGAAACATTTTATGAATAACTTTTTTTTTTCCCTTGTGATCACATAAATGAGTTCTCCTCCAGCATATAACCAGGCTGTCCCAGTAGCTAGCTAGTGAACAATAAGATAACATATGATAACAGAAGAATAGGAAAAAAGTTACTATTGTTCACAACTCCCTACTCCAGAGTTCTGAAATTTATTCATGTAGAAGTATCTATTACATCATTTTGTTAATAATGACTGAATGCTTTGTAATGTTTGTTATAAACTAAATTCACAACTTGAGTTGTTCTGACTGGACACAACTTAAGTTTTGTTTTGTTTCCATGATGCCTTAAGGTCCTCTTATAATCAGTCACTTCTCTGATGCTAATGAAAAGCCTTGCCGCAAATTCTCTAACTTAATTATTTTTCTATGACCACTCCTATACCCCCCAGCCCCAAATTGCACCAACATGAATGCTGGCAGCAAGCAAGCACAAACAGGGCATGGAAAAGGTCAAAGAAAATTTGTTTTCAACTTTAAAGGACTTTCCCTGTAAAACCTCCTGGCATCTGCTGAGTCCTTATAGCCCCTAGAATTTTCTGTACTCCTGCCAACTGTCCATTTCACATGGAACAGCAGGAAAGAAACATCTAGAAGAAAACTGGCAATGAGGAGTATGCCTCTCTAGCCATTCACACTACAGTCACAGTGTGATGCAGAAGGAACATGGACAGACTTTTCCTTCCATTCCTAGTGCCAACAGGAAAAATCAGGGAAATGCCTTGCAGGGCTAACCAAATACATCTTGTTGGGCAGGGATACAGCAAAGCCATTGCATGTTACATGTATTTTGCACAAGTAAGTCCCTCATAGCAGTTGTACAGCTGTCTTTCCCTTAAATTTTCTACATTATCATTATTAGTGAAGATACCCCCACTTGAAACCTTTCTGGGTGATGACAAAATCCTGGAGTGGGTAGGGCTAAAGATTAATGTTAAGCAACTTTGTCATGGCTTCTCTCCATACCCACCACAATCCACAGTGCCATGGCAGAAGGAATTGAAGGAAGTACCAGCATGGCCTTTATTTGCTCCTCTGGTGCTCCTTTCATCACTTCTCCTGAAGATCATTGACTAAATTCCCTTCCTCCCTTGTTAGCACAGAGAGCAGTTGGTCTGAAATCAGCTTAGTCATGATCACCAGTGCAATTACAAAGTGTTTGTTTAATTGAAGGAAAGCCTTTGTTTTCCACACCCAATCTGATATTATATTACCCTGCACTGTAACTACAAAGATTTATGGAACTTGTACATGTCAACAGTGGCAATTTTTCTAACAAATTCTAGGGCAAAGGAACGTTAGCAAACAACCAGAAAAAAAGCCAGCAAGAAAACAAGAAAGAAAAAAGTGACTTTGGAAACAATCATCTTTCTTTTATGTACAAGGAACAAATAACATCATGAAAATCAGGCATAAATGGAAATCAGTCTCCAGCTTTCACAAGTTAATAATCATGTATAGAAAACATGGTGTTTTTGTTAAAAATAAAGATGCAATTTGCAATTAACTAAAGAGCAAGAACTATTTCTTCTAGAGCCAATGTAATGTGATTTTTACAATGGGCATATTCTGATCTCATCTGTTTCCCTATGCACAGAGAAGCCGATCTTGAGTTTTCCTGTTACAGATCAAAGTGACGGTTACAGATGTTAGTAAAACAAAGCCTCCCCTAGTGTCAGGCAAAACAGGATAAAAGGCAAAAAAGCAAGAAATTGAGCACACAAATATTCGACTACTTGGGAGAGTATTTCTGTCAGTCCAGGAAAGGTGAACATCTACTAAGTTCTGGATTTTAACAAACACAATCTTATGATAGATTACTAGTTACTACATATGTATCAACTCTCCTGAGAATCCAATTTTTATATTCCTTGCCTTACAAGGACAGTTGTTCATATATTTATTTGTACTGCCATAATGCGGAGATGCAGGCTGTGTTCAGAGGTCTATTGTGTAAGGTGCTATACACACAGCTTCAGAGAGCCTTCAGTCTAAACAGGGAAATTCTAGAAGTCCCACAGGGAAACAACTGCTTGCAAAGTTTCCAAAAGAGAACCAAAAAGTCTTTGGAAAAGCACGTTTGAGTGACATTTCATACTCAACTGAAACTGTTCATGTTTTGGTAATATATTTCCCCGGGTTTGTGTCATTAGGAGTCTCCTCTGTTTTTTTTCCTCAACAGTCATATCAAAAGAGTTTCAGATAATGAAATTTAAGCGAGGCTCAAAATTTTATCCATAGCAAAATTTTCCTTAACCATAGACCCTTTCTTTCAGAGAATTCGCTGTTTAATTAATCCTTGCAATTCATGCTTAAACATCAGGCACCAGAAATTCCTTGATTATTCCTCATCAGAAAACACTGTGAAACTTCCACCACCAGAATATTTTCAAAATTAAGGCCCAAAGTTTCTTCAGAAGGACATTTTGAATAGCTCTTCAAAAGAAATGATGCCCAGATGTGGCTCATGCAATAAAAATTAGCAGAAGAAAAAAAATAGGTATTTCATTACACATTTGTCTGCATCCATGCAGAGACAAATAACTATATACATGGCGCAATGGAAGATTATCCTCTAAATATACATGTGCATATGAGAAAGAAATGTGGGTATGTTAAACAGAAAATAAATGGTGGACAAGGCAAAGGGGTACAAAGAGATTACATATCTTTCTGTGCTATTGTTTGAGGACATAATTTTCAATATGTCTTCTAGGATGCGTAAGAACCAAGAAGAGAAATCCAAGAGTAACACCAAGAGGATGCTTATGTTCGTATTCCAGTCCTTTGTTTTTGAACCTCTTCCCTCTTTACTTAACAGAAGCACAGTCACTTTGGCCTCTGTGTGAACTTCTGGATTCTCCAGGAGTCAGTAGAAAAGCGAGGTTGACAGACACATAATGTGTTTACTATTTGGCTGCAGGGTTGGTGGAGTTTCACCACTTAAACATAATTTCTGCTAAAGCTATTATAGATCTGCACTGAAGTTCAGCCCTACACAGTGGCAAGAAGTGGAGGTAATTTAAGAAGTACTATTCTGGTTGTATGTACTGGAGAAAAAGATGGGAAGAAAGAAGAAGATGAAAAGCAAGCTTTTCAATGATTATCTAGACTAAGCAAGTTCTCTTAGGCTTCCATTGTGAACATGTAAATACACATCTATTCTTCTATAGAAATCTCGGTAGTTCAGTGAACAAAAATCTGACTTGTGTTGAACTGTTGGAGGTTGTAGGAAAGAACTCACTGCCAGTACTTGATAGAAGATTCAAAGTAAATGGTGGCCATTCTGCCACCTAGTAGTTGTTAGCTGATGTGGAGCAATGAATTCCTGAAATTTTAACAAATGCTGGAAAAGCACCTGGCATTTTGACAAAGCACTGAAGAGATGAAAATATGGAATTTTCTAGCTGAAGTATCTATTACTTCTTTACTGTTTACCTGACCATGATATTTTTCCCTGTAGCATTAACTGGAACTACATATAATCTACACAGCAGAGAGAGGGGCTCCTATGCTTTGGATAAGGTATTTTAATCTATGGCATTTTTTCTCTGTAGTGGAGTCTTAAGACTTTGAGGAACAAGCAGCCTTTTTTTTCTTTTTTTATGGCACACACAGAAGTAAACTTCAATGTTAAATTTGCTAAATTAAACTTGTGATTGTCAAGAATCACAATGAAGAGGGAGATTTATTTAATATGCTTTCCACTGGGGTCAAGGACTGAGGTCATGGTTTATGTTTGTTTCTTATGTAACAAGCATCAAATGAAAGATGCAAAAGGATTCCGTTTTAAAGACAGAGTTAAAATGAGATATTTAATATCCTACAAGCTAGTGTGTACTATACTGCAAAGACCACAATGTTCTGCAATGTCAATTGCTGCCTATGTAATTAAAGAGATTAAATGGATTGTGTTTCAAGAATAACCCATGAAGCTATTCAGAAATAATTTCTGCAGTCTCTCAAGATGAGCTGTCTATTATAACTACATGACAGACAAAGCCAATACAAAACTTTCCCCTAGTTGCATGGTGGCTGAGACCATGCACCTTGATCATCCCAGTACAAGTTTGAGGTTCTCTTGAATCTAAGCCACCAAGACAAGCTCTGCACTTCCTCCAGTTTCACACAAAGACCACATAATACCACAGTTTTACATGCTCTTGAGTACCCGCAAATCAGGTTGACTGCAAAACTGTCCTAAGTTTATGCAAAAGATGAATGAATATTGCAGACAAGTCAAGACTGCACACAGCTTCTAGGCTGCATAGAAATAAACTGCCCAGGTACAGATGATCGTAATAATTTCCCACCTGTAACTTTCTCGCATATTTTTTCTTGTTTTGGTATTTTGCGAGCTATTATGTGGTAATCAGTTATCACTACCAGTGAGTCAAAACAGTATAGACAGCTCTTTCTCAGCAAGAACAGAAGAATAGCAGGGATAATTAATTAATGTTATAATATAACATTATATATGTTACATAGGTGTGTGTGTTATATATATAAATAGATATTATAAATAATATATAAAATATATAATATAAATAAAATACGTTACTTTACAGACGGAATTTTTTTCAGAGTTGTATAATTACACAAAAACTCCATCTCTGGGTCAAGAAGTCTCACAGTCATAGATCCTGTGAGGCTGAAGAGCATCACTGCTTGCTTACCCCATCCTTGGGAATCACATTTAACATCTATGGGGAGATGATTCAAGATGAGAAGAACCTTTCGTCTGGCTTGGTACACTTGATGCTGTGTAAGTAAGCACAACATCAGATGGACCTCTTACACCATTTCTTTTCAACAAATACAAGTTTTGTTAGATTGCTCTTCCACTGGTGTACAAAATGAAAACTGAATCAAGGCTAGAGAAAGTGTGTATGAACAGGGTATGTATGTGCACAACTGAGATCTTGTTTCTAGTAACTAGAGAATTCAGTTTCAGAAAAACAAAGACAGCGTGGTTGTTATGACAAAAAGTAACCTAAGAACCCATTATGAGGTCAAACTCAAAAGAATCTGCATTGGTAGTATGAAAAACTAGGCACTGTTGTATGCTTGTGGGTTTTTTAATTCTTTTAATTGTCTCCTCCTCATAAAAGTTTCAGGCACTTTAGAATAACAATTGACCAAGAAATAAACATTCTACTCACTCTATGCTTTCAACTTTAGAGCAAACATGTCTGACAGGAGTCAGTCTTTGAAGAATTTCCCAGTGCCTCCAGTGGGTCAACTTTTCTTCACCATCAGATATCACTGTTAGTCTGCCTATTGACTTGGAGTGTAACTTTCTTTTCTTTTTTTTTTTAAGAGAGTCTCTATTTTTTATTTGTATTTTTTTTTTACAAGTTCCTCCAATCTGCTACGTTTACCTAACATCTCATGAAAAATAATAATTAAAAAAAGCTGGAGAATCAGGAAAATATCCCAGTTTTAGGAGAAAGGATGGTATCTTTCTACCTTTTTTTTTTTTTTTTTTTTTTTTTTGTCTTTGATAAATACTTCAGTAAGTTAATCACCACTCTGTTTAAAATAAAGCCCAAATAAAGAACAGAAGCTTGGAAAAACAGAACTACAGACCTGTGTCTGCCAGCCAGTTGCCACTGGTGTTTATCGTGACACAGGCTTTCAAGGATGTTTTTCCCATAGCCCTGCAATTCATAAAACCTCTCTTCCATGTTGATCACAAGTGCTTAATGAAAGAAAAGTTTGGGATGGTACCTTTCCCTACGACAAATATTTGCCTCCTTTTGAAAATGTGTAGAAACTGATTACCTCTGAAAATTCTACACCAATTTTAGTCCACCAATTTTAGCTAAAACAAAACCGAGTTCAGAAGTTCCTGAGAGGGTTGTTCAGATGGACAGGAGCACACAAGTACACAAATGCGGAGGCAGTAGTTAGGACTCATTTCTTTAGGAAACCTGAATCCATGCTCAAGGATTGGTTAAGAGTTAAATCCAGCTGAGTTCATGAAATGGTCGGGCTATCGGAGAAGATGTGCCATGAGGTTTATGTAACCCAGCTGCATAAAGGCATTTGACCTACTGCTTAGCTGAGCCCCAGCTCTGCCACCAGCACCAACCAGGAAATTAGCAGGTGGGAGGAGACAGGGAACAAAAGGTGAAGGCAAAAAAAAAAAAAAAAAAAAAAAA
>PPHD01023040.1:0-12612 GCA_002909625.1 Bambusicola thoracicus | reverse complement strand
GTAGATAAGTAAGTGACAGTAAATTGAATTCAACTGCAGTAAATGAGGTAGAAGCATTTAATGGCTTCTTCCTTAGACTGAAGCAGGTGCTCAGTGAAACTAGAAAGACAAACTTCTATTTCCCCAAGGTATATTAGAAAAAAGTTTGAGGTAAGCTCAGAGAACCAAAAGATTCAAAATATATACATTTCTAAATACACATGACATGGCGTAGCACTCTGTGCAGAGACCTTTAGGATCATGCAAGAGAATGCTACTTTGCTGATTGTCCTGAACAGTGAAAAAATACATGTAGAAAAAGTCTTTTTAAGTTTTTGAAATTGCTTTTCTTGTCCTGTTGTCTATAGGAGACAGAGACCAATTCACTTGAGTTTTGACATCGATGCTTTTGATCCCTCACTGGCTCCAGCAACAGGGACTCCTGTTCTAGGTGGATTAACTTACAGAGAAGGCATGTACATTGCAGAGGAAATACACAACACAGGTAAGAGCTGACAAGCTTTTCTGCACTAAGCCAGAAAGGACAGACTACATAAAGGCTGTAGCAGTTCTATTTTTTCATGTGTAACCAAATAAGATGAATATAGCCAAAATTGAGGTGACTGAAAAGCCAGTTCAACCTTCATAAAGGAAGAACAATTTCCTCCCACCGAGCAGTACTTCAGGTGTTGAAAGCAGCTTTCCCATCAATATTCTCAAAAGTAAATATAAACATTAACAACTAACACAGAAAGTGGTTTTGTCATCCTACAACATACTGTCCCTTATACCTATTCACATGAGGCCAGATATATCCGGGGGAAAAGGATGCAAATAATTTTAAGCAGTTTGGAGATCCTGTTACATGATAGGAAACTAACCAGTCAAGCTTTCCCCAATTATACACAGCAGCTAACTTAAGAGTTTCCTCCCTGTGCCACAGAGAATTAATTTAGTTTAAACGACGAATTATTTGCAATAAAAACTGTTATAGGAAAAATAAGAATAAAAAAGCAGAAGCCTCCACAGGATCATGAACAAGATGACAAAAATTAGCTAGAGGATATAAAATAGTCTTATGTAACAAACTGCATCTCAGAACTGTAAGAGAAAGATCAAACTCCTGAATGTTTCCTGAACACTAAGAGCATGGACAGAGAGAGGTAGCAACAAGCTAAGGAACTAAAGAAAAAAACCTTACATCTAAGAACAGTGACCTCTTCCCCTCACCTGAGCCAATTTTACTCGTCCAATGGACAGAATAGGTCAGAAATTCAAACATCAGACTTGCTGCAAAGAATGAAGGACTATAAAATAAAGCCTATTTCAGCTTTAACCTTTTTCCTTAGTGTAATGTGATACAAAGCATAACAAGATGGCAAAGCAGCAATGTTTTAGGCTACAGCAAGTGAGTATCTGCCTAGATGGGACAGCAATAGGTGTGGAAACAAAACAAGAAACCGCTTACCTTTGGAAGGTCCATAAGGTCCTGAAGGAGGCAGGGATCTTCAGATGAGATGCCCTCACCTCCACTGCCAACCCTTATATGAGGCCTAGGAAGGGGTGGATCCTAGCTCCACCCCTTCTGGTCACTCAGGCACACTGCACGCAGCTGAGCTCCTCTGGGTTGGCCCAGCCTTCCCACCTGGTGCTCAATCACTGGTTCAAACTGTAACTTAGCACTTGCACTACACACAGTAACAAAGCTGCACATTATTTTTACAGGAATGCTTTCAGCTGTAGACATGGTTGAAGTCAATCCACTGCTTGGAGCTTCTCAAGAGGAAGTGAATGCAACTGCTAGTCTTGCAGTTGATGTGATAGCAACGTGCTTTGGACAGACAAGAGAAGGGGCGCACACTGCTTTTGATGAACTCCCAACACCCAGTTCTCCAGATGAATCTGACAGTGAACAGCAAGTGAGGATTTAAGAACCCGCAATGCTGGGTACGCTAGATGTTAAAGAGCTCTGCTGAGACACTTGAGCAAACAGACTGTCAACACTTGGCAAATACTGTTAACTTCTCAATTTTTAAATAAAAGTAGTTTTTCCACTTGATCAGTGGCTACTGTATTACATACGAGAATTTATTCATTTAGTTAAGTATATACAAATTGAGACAATAAAATATTTATTACCTTCTCTGTAACCTCACCGGTAGTTTGCAAGTCTGTCTCTGTGTTTTCCTTTTACTTCCTTTCACTGTCCTTCTCGTGTCAGTACAGTTTCAGTGCTGCATGCTGTCTCATGAGATAGTTCAGTTTTAGACAGTCACGGGGAAGACATCCCATCCTACTCCTCAGCAGTGGAAAGCAAAGTCACAAAGGCTCATCTACTGCGGAAGAACTTGTAGTAGACCACACCTCCTAGGATGGCTAGTTCCAGGATGATGATGATCGACAGCAACAACTTATTAGTGGCTATTCTAGAGTTAAAAAATAATTAAAAACACAAATAATCCAAGGTTGTTTTTATAATAAAAAAAGCTGATTCTTCCCTTCAGAAAGTAGATCCCCTGTTTCAGCTAGTATTATTTTAAATAACACTTAACAAGCAAGAAGGCAAGCTTAGTGGTTGCCCATTTAATTTTTCCTGAAATATTGTATTCCATCTTTTATTTCAATAACCATAGCATCCTGCTCTGTGTGTGCCTGTTTATTCAGTTAAGCACAATGGAACACTTGAGTTGAATTGCTGCAGCTTTAAACACTACATTGTGGTAGCTCTACTTGAAACTACAGTTGAATTAAGACTAAAAATCTCAACTTAATGTACTTTTTTGTTGTTAAAGGAAATTATGGTAAGTATAAAGGAAAAAGCTTGTTAGACCAGAAGTACCTACTGAAAGAAAAAATAGTCCATGAACTGGTTTGTAAGAATAATCAAACCACACAGTTAAACCATAAATACACCTAAGCAACCAAAGCTTTAGTCATCAACACAGGGTAGGGTCAAGCTCAGAGTTTCTCAAATAACAGTCTAGCTATGCTAAGACATTCCTGTGGGCTAAACGGATTTGCCTCTGTCATCAGAGGCCTTAAATCACTTAATGCTGCAGCAATTTATGGCACAGTGTCTGCCAACCTGAATAAACACTATTCAAAAGTTACCTTTAGAAATAGACTATAATTTAGTCAAAATCCCTCCCATCACTACAGTCTATCATGCCTGATTGTTATAACCTCAGTATTATCTTAATAAAACTTCATACAAACAATTTGCAGCGCAATTTCAGTAGTATTCACTCACCTACACTTCCATTAAGTAACTACCAAAGAGGAAAAAAATACAAATTAGCATTGGCACATCACACAATCTGTTTGCACATGCCCTAAAATCTCCCCAGAGTTCCAGTTAACACTATAATATTTTCTTCCATAAACTGGTAAGCAACAATACAACCTTCTGAATACTGCACCGTTCTAAGGCAGGTGCTACTCACCTCCTGGACATGGAACGCAGAATCTTACGACTCTTGCTTAAGTTTTCACTTGTATTCACCAGCTAAGAAGAAACAAAAGTTATTTGCCAGTTGAAAAAACACAGTTCTAAAGCTGCAAATGCAATTCTTAATTGTAACATTTAGACACCACCGAATGCGTTCAATGCTAACTATACACTCTCAAAATTCAGAGACAACACTGCTCTCCTGGCACAGTACAAAGGGAATAGCTGTCTCCTTAATAAGGCAGAAATAAGACTGTCAGGGATATACTCCTTTAGGCACATGCAAAGATTCTATGCAATTTACAAACACTCTACCTATAATTATTATATGGGTATGAGGCCCTTTTATTAAATTGGTTTCATGAATCTAGTTGTCAATATAATTGCCATGTTACCAACATGTTCTCCTCTAGCACGTACCTAGAACTGTCTGAAATGCAATCAAGTTTCCAGCAAAGAAAATAAACATGTTGCCCTGACAGGCCTGTGTGACCCAATGGATTTGACCACTGGACTGTTACTGGATGATCCATATCACCTTGGTAACGCTCAGAAATGAACCGAACTGTTGCCTGAGCTAACATACAAATATTGCAAGGTTAGCGTTAGCTGCTGCCATTAAATTTCATTTAATTTAAGGAACTTATGTCTTCCAGATCTAAACCTTTACTGTTAATCTTACGTGGCGGGCAATTCCCTAGCATTTTTTAGATTGGTAGTTTTTTCAGCAATGCTAAATTTTTAAGCAGCAGTAGATGGATTTAATCACTCGGCCTTGCACAGACACAGTAGTAGGTATGCTTTGGGCCAGTCCACAGGAAGATGTTCCTTTTATGAGCACAACACAGCAGTGGGGTATCCTTTGGTAAGTTAAAGCGTCAACCAGCTCACCCCATTTAGAGGTCTCCGAGTACAATGACAAGCATACATTTCCCTCTAAGTTAACACTAGGCTGCATGAGCACACTGCCCACAGGTTCTCCACTTACTCTGCTCTTGGTGCGTTCCAGTTGCTCCCGCTGCTCCCCAAGTTCTTCAATGATATCAGTGCCAATCTGATCTGTCTCGGCAGCAATCCGGTGTGAGCGCTCAATGCTCTGACTGGCTCGGTTCAGACTGTCTGTTCCCTGGAGAAGCAGCACCCTCTGTGACTGCAGATTAGTCTGAAAAATAACATACGTTTAACTACTAAACACCAGGCTTCTGACATATTGAAAAAGAAGGATACGCAGCTAAAGAGTTAAGACATTTAGCTACAAGCAACTGTCTTTGCACTAATTCACTGTTCTATCAAGTAACATCTGTATGAAAACAGTATCTGGGCTCTTCCAGATACTTTCCTTTTGTTCAGATTTAATGTCAGTCTTATTTGTGACACTACAGCTAGTTGCCAGGGAGATTATTAGGAGTTTACTCAGTCACAGACAAAAAGCACGAGCAGATGGACTGCTAAGTAACAAAGCTCCTCTTTTCAAGCCAGCAGCCACAGATAGAGAACAAGAAATGTTTGCTGACCTTGGGGTGAAGAGGTAGCTCAACACAGAGTATTTTCTTAAGCTTCAAGAAGTCCGACCCACCATCCTGCTCTCGGGTTTTAGCAATCAAGAGGAATCAAATGCAAAATGTACCTAGCTACTGCATTATGGAAACATCCTTAAACCTTTCTTAACTAAGGCAGAGAAACAAAAGAAAAACACTTCCACAGATTTTCTGTAGACACTTCTCTGAAGACAGTAAGCAAATTCACTCACTCTACCCTGGACAAACCTAAACAGATGTGGTAAAGCAGTGCTCTGCAGCAACACATCCATACTGTACAATACAGAGGAAGACTAAATAGTTTCCAGAAAGTATAAGAAAACTGGGATTGCTTAAGAGAAGGCTCTATGAAACCTATACACTGTATGTGATTCACATCCCTTTGTGGAGTTAAAACTGAGATCAGTTTTCCATTCTTCTCAGCAGGAGAATGATTAAATAAAGTATTTCATACCCTTAACAAGTCTCTTAAAAATACGCTGCACAGGTAATCAACCATGTATTACCATTTTGATTACACTCGTATCTGTGTTTTAGAACAGAAAAGATCCCTGATGAATTCTAGGCCTTTCTTCTCCTTCCCAAGATATTCATGTTACACACAGAGATACACAGGCAAGAAAGCAAGTGGATTGAAGTAGAAACACTGCAAGCAATATATGTGAAACATTACTGTAAACAATCACAGAAGGTTTAAATACAGTCTCAATCGGATGCTCACACTCTGCTCATTTTCCGTGGAAAAGATTCCATATTTCATATCCCCTTGACTTCCAGGGCCCAATCCCAAATCTGTGCTTTTCACCTCCCTCTGGAAGATGGAGAGGTCTCTTCTGTACGCCCGGATTTTGCTCATCATTTGATTACGGAATGGTAGAGGAGCATATTTCAGTTCTTCTTCCATTTCCCGGAGCTTAAAGGAGAGAAAATGTATTTCAAATCATCAAATTCATTCTTATGAACAGCTGTACCCAGAACTCACCACTAGATGAATGGATTCACACGTTCTTATGTGATTTGGGGTGTGGGGGGGAAGGATTAACCCCATGCCCCGCACCTAGTATCAACTACACCACTCTCCCAATGTAGTTCAGCCTGCCTGAGGTTTCAGCTGCACAGTGCCTCAAGAACAAGAATTCACTGTCAAGGTTAAAGACTGATATTTTCTGAAACGCCACTCTGTAACTTCAAAACTCACAGATCTCACTTTCATATTGTTTAAGCATCTGTAGGGTAGATGTCAGATCACACTGCACAGGTAGGCAAGCTGCTCAGCTCACACACTGAGTTCATCTACTGGATCTGTGTACCCTGAGATTTTGTGTGCATTAATTGTCACATCAACTTTTGGTGACAGTTGTTGTGGATTCACAACGCTTAAGCCTGTCCCCCAGTACAAGGGAGAATCTACACAGATACACCTCAAAAAATCCAGTCCAGCTGTGACTCAAACCCACCCTCACTTGGAGGAGTCCACCATTCCCATTGGTACTTGCTTTACTTTCACTTTAAGAGATGAATTGTCAGATCTATTAAGATGCACATCAAATATTCAACCAAACTTTATTCTACTAAACGGGAAAAAGCATAGTTTTCAAAGCATAACTTTTCAGTACGTGAGTACTCATAGAGTACATCAAGAGCAACCACCTGGTACTGCAAACAGCTGCGTGGAAGTGCAAGTGAGCAACATGATAATAAACGTGTAGCCTATCAGAAACAGTTCTCCTAGGAAGAGCCGGAAGAGATTACTGTTGCAACTGCTGTGGTAAAACAAAACAAGCAAACAACCCTCATCGAGCTATAAGTCAGCATAGTGCTGCCAGCAAGGAGCACATCAGTAAGAAAACAAAGTGTGATGCAGTGTTTTGCCTAGAAAGACAAGTCCTCAGGTTTTTGTGCTCTGTCCCATGTCACCTGCTGCCCAGGAAGCCCATGCAACAGAGGCTGCAAACGTTTAAGGTCACTGACATTTGGCCATTCACCAGATTATTGCAGAAAGGTGTGGGTTAACACTAATGTGAAGGTAAGACAGAGAAAAACAAACACCAAAGAACAATTAAAAAAACCCCATAAAGCAGATTCCCTGCGTGTCCTGCCTGCAATCTCCAGCAATTCTAACTGCAGCTCTACCACTCTCCTTTGTTCAACAAAGGGAAGGCAATATCCAGACAGAGCGCTGGACAGAAAAAGCGTGAGTACTTCTATCTCTCCATTTACAAACGCAGACATATTAATCACACCAACGAATCAAAGAAATTAATGTCTGCCAACACAGGAACATAAAAGTAAAATTTAGCATACTGTCCTTTTTTAAGGCAATCAACATTTTAACTGGTCAGAAAGGCCACAGTTCCAGGCTTACACTTACCGTTTCATTTGCTTCGCGCTGTTTCTCATCAAACTCCCGAATGAGCTTTTTCTTCTCCTCTGCAGAAGAGAAAGCAACACATCAGATAAGCCCAGGCAAAATTTGAGCAGAACTTGAAATCCTGATTTCCAGCAAATCGGGTTTTTGCATCCTTGCAGTCCTCTACAAACTACCACTCAAATAAGACAAGCACCCTACAGAGCGCTCTGAGATTAAAGACGCCGTCAATACACCAGCTCAGGTTGCTCAAATACTTCTCTTTTCTGGAATGACATCAGTTGTTTGATCAAAACACTTAAAAGCAGCTCATCTTGTGGATGTGCCATGCCCGCACCAGGGCCCTTCCCTTTCAGTTCAAATCCCCATTAAGCCTCTGAGCTTGACCTGTAGTGCACTTAAGACAGAATAAGTTTCACAGTGCAGGAAATGCTGACTTGGGGGTTTCCTAAACTGACTGCCCTCTGCTCCTTCCCTGCTTTTCTGCCATGTACATTTGTGCTGATGCAACTGCTTGAATGGCCAGGCTGCTAGCAAGGACATGGGCACACACAGCAAGAAAACAACTTTCTAAAGTCACTATTCTGTTCATGCAGGACATTTCACTCCTTTGGTGGATGTAGTGCCCTCCTACAATAACTGCTGCCGTCTCAAACCAATGGAAAGCAGTGCTGAAGCAGCATTTTACCCTCTTTGGGTGCCCCCAATCGGATCAGTACAGCACTGCACTTCAGCCACAGAAACATTACCCACATGTTCATCAACATCTGGGAGATTTCATTTTAATCAATCGGAACAGAATCAGTTGAAAAAGACAGCTAACTATTTACTCAGAGGATGGCATTTAGTTTAAACTGATCAATGTTGTTCAAAAAGCCTTCTTATAAGTTAGGAAGGAAGAAAACGCTTGGTTCCAGATCTGAGAATTTATTATCTTGTTCACAGCGAGCGAGATAACACTTCCACACTTCTGCCCCTGAAAGATGGTCCGATAATGACACATTCTGTCCTCCCTGCAGTCTGGGAAGGTACCAATCATCCTGAAGGAGTATACAGGACACCATTTATTGTCCCACAGACTTTTCATGACAGTGTGAAAAATGACGACTCGTGTGTACAGGCAGCAAACAGCGCCTTACAAATGCCTTCACCAGAGAGACAAATTCCTGACTTCACTTGAACTCCCCTGTTAATACTTCCCCAAACCATTAGTGTTCTTTTTCGGCCACAGATTTGTTTATGACCTCCAAGCACTGAAGAAATCGCTGCCTGTCAATACTCTGTTTAAATTCACTGCTCAAAATTCCTTGTTTGGGAATATCACAGATCCGGAGACCTGGGAAAGGTTTTACCTTCTCCCACAAAGCTGATCTCTCTCCTTTCTGCAAGGAAATGAGAATTTTCTATCAGAAATTTCTGTTCTTTAAAACGTCAGTGTTCTGGGGCATTTTTCAGTGTGTGTGAGCACGGCCTCACCCCATTCTTTTCCCAACAACAGGGTTGAGTTTGCATTTCAAGGAAGCAAAAATATCTTGCCCTTCCCTGCAGCCACCTCCCACTGATTTTATGGAAATGATGCCCAGATCCCAGGGCCCTTCTCCATAAAAGGGTATTCCTTCCTTTATGCTTTTCCTTCTTGGTGACTGCCAGCAACAACAAGGCAGCTTCGAATCACAGAACTGCAGGGTTTGGAAAGGAGCTCCAGGGATCACTCCGTCCAACCCCCTGCTAAAGCAGGTCCCCTGCAGGCCGCAAAGGAAAGCATGCAGGAGGGTCCTGAATATCTCTGGAGGAGACCCTGCAACTTGTCTGGGCGGCCTGCTCTTCCTTCCTTCTCCAAAGCTGTGACTGACAGTTTTAAAAGCCTTTCTCCTGCTGTGCTTCCTGGAAATGACAAGGATGGCGACCCTGAAGTTAACTCGGTATTAGACTGAAATTCGGGAAAGAAGTGAAACATTGCACTACTCATAGCCTGGCGTCACTGAGCACGCAGACTGCGGTACTGTGAACGTACCGGTGTTCCTCAGGTTTATGATTTTATACCCAAATGCAGTATGGACCTATTCGAGGCGCAGAGGGAGGCCAGCCCGGCCACCGAGCGGCCTGAGGGCCGCGCCGCTGCCCGCGCTCCTCACACCCAGGCGGTGCTTTCCCGCAGCGGGGCTGCCCTCCGCGGCCACTTCCCCTTCTCCGCTCAGCCTACAGCCTAAAGTTTAAGCGAAGCCCGGGCGCCGGGAGAGGGCCCGAACGAGCCGCGCGGCTCGGGCAGTACCAGGCCGGGCCGCGGAGCCTCACCGCACCGCCGTCCTCCCGCGTTCCGCGGGCGAAACCTCCGCGAACCCGACGGAAGCGACGAGACGGAGCCGCCCCGCCTCACCCGCCGCGCCGCCCCGCAGCCGCTCCGGCACGCCCCGCAGCTCCCCGTGCAGCCCGCGGAAGATTTCGTGCAGCCGCTCCAGGTGCTCCGAGGACGCGGGGCCGCGGATCGCCATGGCGAGCGACCGCCCCCCGCCCACTCCGGGCTACGCGCCGCTTCCCCGCCGCGCTTCCGCCACCGGCCGCGAGGACCCGCGCCTGCGCAACGGGGCGGCCCCGCGCCGCCTGACCGCGGCCGGCGCACAGGGCGGCACCGGGCAGCCGCGGAGGAGCGAGGGCCCCGTGGCGCGCGCTGCCCGCTGGGAGCTGTAGTCGCAGGGCTGCACGCGGCCGTGGGGCGGCACCGCCTCGGGGTGCTCCGGCCCGCCCCGCTCCGCCCCACGCGCAGCCACCACCCACTATTCCCAGGCGGGGCGGGGCGGGGCGGGCTCCTCCGGGCGCGATCAGTGCGGATGCGGCGTGGATGGAGCCGGCGGCGGGGATGCTGAGCTGCTGGGGCGCGGTGGTGGGCGCCGCCGTGTCCGTGCCCCTCCTGCTGCTGGCGGCAGCGCCCTACGTCAGGTGCGGAGCGCTGAGGGGACCTCCCGGGGGGCTCCGTGCCGACGGGGTTCGCGTTTGGGCTGCTTCGCGCGACTCTTTTCTGGGGGGGAGGAGAAACACAAAGGGCTTTTTGTTGGCGGCGCTGTCTGAGTAGCGGCAGCCGACTCGCGCCGCTCCCGCGGAGGGGCCGGCGGCAGCCGCCGCGCGGGGAGGTCGGGCGCCGGTGGCCCGGGTTCGCCCCACGGCGCCGCGCGGAGCCCATTGGCCGCGGCGCCGGGAGCCCCGCTGGCAGCCAATGGGAGCCGTGGCCCCACCGGCGCGGGCGGAGCGGGGTGTCGCGGCGGGCCCGGCCCGGGCGTGTCGAGGTGGCCGAGCGGTTGGCGACGTCGGAGCTGCCCTCGAGTCCCGCCGCTCTCTTGCAGGCGGTACGTGGCCGGAGGGCGGTGCAGGTCCACGGCCAGGCTGGACGGAAAGGTGGCGGTGATCACGGGCGCCAACACCGGCATCGGAAAAGAGACCGCCAGGGAGCTCGCCCGGAGAGGCAAGTCGGCGTCACGCCGCGAGCGGGTGCGGCTCCCCACTCTGCGTTCAAGGCAGGGTCGCTGCGTGACTCTCTGTGCGGTCGGGGCCCCGCAGCGGCTTCTTATCCCTTCTGCTCACTTAGCCGCAGTTAGAAGAGACGGTGCTAATTGGAACTGATGTGATCTGGCACCACGCATGGCGTGTGGAGCCTGATGGCCCCCGGCGTTACTGAGCCTGGGGCCGTGCTTCCATCTAAGAGCCGTCTTCTGAAGGTCCTTCAGATAGGGCTGTAGCCTCTGAAGTGCAGCTCCCCACTTCTCACCTGCCTTCACTGCTTGAACCCTGACACCGTGTCTCAGCACGTGGAAATACTCAGCACTACGGCCACCTGGGGAGGAGCAGGGATGTGCCTGGAGTCACAGTGCACTCTCTGGGGCTGGGACATGGCTCAGATCCGCTGCTGTGCGTTTCAGTTACCCACGTTTTTTGGTAACTAGCAAGGCAATAAAACTACCCATGTTAGGACTTGCTCTGGCTGGAGTCTAAGCATCTCTGTGTGCAATAGGCCCTAGTGCTTCCGTACAGTCACAAGTACAACCTGGTCATACCAGGGCTGCAGTACACTCAGCTGACCTGGGAGAAACTGGACAGAGGCACTTCAGATGTTCATTTTCCTGATCTGAAAACAGCTCTGGGCTGGCTCGGAGCTAACCTAACCATCTACGAGAAGAGTTTTTGTGCTTGTCAGCTGCTCCCCTGAAGTCAGTTCCATAGGAAACAATACATTGTAAGCGCCGAGTGGTCGGCCCTTGTCACAGCCCTGGCCCTGCAGTGTGCACCCGGTGACATCCGCTTGTGTTCTGCTTTGTCCTCCTTGCAGGTGCGAGGGTGATTGTCGCCTGCAGAGACGTAGCAAAGGCAGAAGCTGCAGCATGTGAAATCCGAGCTGAGACAAACAATCAGGAAGTCATTGTGAAAAAGCTGGATTTGGCTGATACCAGGTCCATCCGGGAGTTTGCTAACAGCTTTCTAGCAGGTAAGACCTCTGGGTCTTTCTTTTCAGTGCGCGTATTTTGCCAGCAACTGCTGTCTGCTCTCTGGAGCTAAGGAAGGGGTAAGGGGTACAACAGAGAGTACCCCGGGAGGAGTATTGCCCTGCTCTGTTCCTGCACTGCTGCTGCACTGCTGTGACCACATGCATATCAGGGGTTTCAAAGGCAGAAACTGAGGGTGTTGCACAATGCTGTATGCTGCCGATGTGACTGTGACAGCATCTTCCCCTTTGTTGTATGGGTTTCATTTGCGGTATCTGGAATTGTTCTGTGTGACAATCTCTATTCAGAGCAAAGGCAGAAAAATGAGAGGGCAGTCCCACCCTCCGTTACTGTTGGTGTCTTCAGGCAAGAAGGGGTTCTGTTCTGGTGCCAGGGGTTTTTAGCTAACACCAGATTCCTGAGCCATGCATCTCTGTGCCATGCTGGCTGTTGTGGTTCACAGCAGGGGCTTGCCAGAGGCCACGGGCAAGTTGGTGGTAGGAGAGTTACCCTTATTTAACAGAGGCAGTGTGGCTGCAACTTGAGCATGGGTTTTCTTTTTTGTCTGACTTGCGTCTGTCTGTCCTCCATCTCTGCATTTAACGATAAATGTATTTTCTTCTTTCTTGCAGAAGAGAAGGAGCTCCATATCCTCATTAATAATGCTGGGGTAATGTTATGCCCTTACTCCAAGACAGCCGATGGCTTTGAGATGCACCTGGGAGTCAATCATCTTGGTAAGGCCAGTGGAGTCAGGTTTTCATTTCATATCTGTGGAAAATTGCCAGTGGGAAATCCTGCTTCCAG
>PPHD01023038.1:0-10755 GCA_002909625.1 Bambusicola thoracicus | reverse complement strand
GCAGCTTCATCAGTCCACCTCTCTGCCCTACAGCACAGTGTAGATGCTGGAATTGGAAGTGAGCAGGATGGGCTTTGGAAGCCTAGAGTCTCTTTGCCTCCTATAGGACCAGCAGGGGATTAATCTTATTTCCACGTGAAATGAGTTGATACTTTTGGTAGCTGGAGTGGCAGGAATCTGTGCTTCGGGCTGAAGCAATAACTGATAATTGCAAACAGGTAAGCATTGAATTTGTCGTAGGAATGCTGTGTTCTGTTTCTTTTTCAAATGTCAGGAATCAGATATTCTAGGTGTCTGCTAAGTGACTACTTAGCCTGCGATAGTATGTGCTTCAACATCAGGAGAAGCATCAGATGAGGATTATCTATCTGGCTGTGATGCAGCCCAGCAATGGTCACAACCTCTCTTCCATGTCATCTTTCCTCATTCAGAATACGGGTCCTCCTGCTTAGCTGTTTTTCACATCTGTGTCTGCCACAGAGTTCTAGCAATCTGGAGAAATAACGTAATGAAAATGTCATCGTGATGACTTTAGGTTTTGCTTGCGTTCTGAGCTACTTTGGGCCTTATTTATAGGAATGCTGAATATTCATAAGAGCAGCTGAAGCTGTATTTTCAAAGCACAGCTCCAATTGAAGTGCTGTTGAAAGTACTGACTGAAAAACCAGGCGCTGTGTGTTGGAAATTAGGCAGCTGAAATTAGTGGGCATTTAGTTTACACTTTGGACTTTCATCATCTTGTATATTCTTCCCATGCTGTGGTCAGATCTGCATAAACATGCCTATGGGGAAATGTAAGGTTTTGTATTTGGTGTAGATGCAGATGGTAAGTATTTAATGGCTTGGAGGATACAGGCAAAAACTGGGCAACTGTCCATGTGCTGAATGAAGCAGAAATCCAGCTGGGGAGAACAGAGGAGCATTACCAGGAGGAGGTATATGTAAAGGCTAAATGGGAGATACGTGGTTTTCAACTCTTAACTTATGTGTATTTAGCTTTTGTAAATATGTATTCAAAGCTTTGGGGGCATCTGGTGTAATATAAGGCTGTAAAAACCATTAGTGCTTTCTAATCCATGTTTCTGTGCCTTGTGAGGCAAATGTTAGGGGTGGATGGGTAGGGTTAGGGGATGGCCCTGAGGTGCTGTGTGAATGTTGTGGTGGTGTCTTTTGTGCATCCCAGTGTGCATCCATCTGTGCATTTTTGGGAAGAGCAGTTTAAAAGCACTCCCTGCTAACTGTGGAGTCACTTGTGGGGAAGGATTTCAGAACAGGCTTGTGTTGCTTGGGTCATTTGCTTGTGTGTTTCAAAGACCAATGCTGTAAACTGACATCCTTAAGAGATTTTTGTACTGCTTTGTGTCAGTTGGGATTTTTCCATGTCCCTAAACCTACAGGTTTATCCTGAGTTGTGAAGTTCAGGGTTTGCTGTTCAGCTTGTCTGCTCCTGTAGAGACTGTGGTACAGGTTGGAGATGCCTAGCGCTTCTCCCCTTGCCATGGCAACCAAAGGAGCCAGGCCTTGTTGGCCTTTCTCCCCCAGTCCTTGCCACCTTGCTTTCAGAAGTAACCTCTCTTCTCTCACTCCCCATCCCAGTCTGCCTGGGGTGCGAGTTCTTGGGGTTGCAAACAGATGACTGTTCTGTAGTGCACATAATGTGATTTCTATAAGAAATATTCAAAACATATGTCAGTACTGACTTCATACTTAATTACTTGGGCTTTATTTTTTTTAATCTTCCCCTGTGTTTGTTTGATTAGTCTGTTTCTTTCAGTGGTTCATTAAATCCAACTGTTTTGTATGGAACTTTTCCACTAAATCCAGAGACTCATTCCGACTTACAAATCTCTTTCATTTGCATCAGTGCGTATAATGGAGAGAAAACAGGTCAAGTTATGCCCTGAAAGAATATCTCCTCATTCATTTAGGATTTTTCAGATACTGTTAAAAGCATAATGTAAATGTGGGAGTAAGCAAATGGATGGCCAAGTGTAAGTGACAGTTGAGTTTAGGGAACCTGCTCCTGTTAAGAAGAGCAGTGCTGTGCCCACAGCTGCTTTCCCTGCTAGCACTTCATGCTTGCGTAACTCGCTGGTGCAGAAGGGCTTGGAGTAGTACAGTGCAAGGGAAATTATTCCTTGCAAATGGGAAACCTATGGATGGTTAAGAAGATGAGTTCTGTAGGTTGTGGTTGCAGGTTGTACCAAGTTCAATTCACATAATTCAGTTAAAAAAAAAAAAAAGGAAATAAAAAACAAACTCACATCTTCACATTACTGAGGAGTATAAATGTGTCTGTGATTGAGAGAAGAGTGGATTGCTGTACAGAACTTTTTTGATATGTGCCCAGATTGCCTCTACAGCTTTGAAGAATCCTTTCTATGTGGCTGCTGATGGGAGCCCTACTTTGTGCTTGGTGGAGGGAGCTCTTGGGAGAAGCTCTGAAGGTGACGTGCTGTGAGAAGAGCCGTGGGAGAGCCCCACGTTCTGCAAGTTGCAAACTGTGTATGGTTTGTCAGCTAGTTTTAATTCACAAGTGTGAGAATTGATTTTTTTCTTTTTTATGCAGGTCAACTTCGTAGTGTGCCAACTGTTTGCCTTGCTTGCGGCTATTTGGTTTCGAACATACCTTCATTCAAGCAAAACTAGCCCATTTATAAGACATGTTGTTGCAACCCTCTTGGGCCTTTATCTTGCACTTTTTTGTTTTGGATGGTAAGTTGCACTTAATTTCACTTTTAAAGGATTCATAAATTTTTCATGGCTTGTTTGCAGGAAGCAGTGCTTTCATGTGAAGAACGTTACCTCTGTTTTCTAGCTGCTGCAAATGTACAGCAAGTGCCTTAAATTTTCTGAAGCGCAGAAGTTTTGAAAGATCTTCCATTTGTGAGCTGGTAGCTAACACTTTCTTCCTGTGCTTTTGGGAGGATGTAGCAGGTGCAGCTTAAATGTGCTTAGAAGGTGTTCTCCTGGGACACTGCAGATGTGGTGAGAGCATTTCTCCTCAACACTGTCTGCATGCACTAACTCTCCAGGTCCTCTTCTGAATCTTGAATATCATCTGACTTGTTATAGGAAGGGTGACCAGAACTGCAGAGCTGATGATGTTCCCAGTAGTATCAAGCCCCTGAAAAGGAGCTGTCCTTGGTTTGAGATTTTGGGGTACATTTTATATACGTTTCTTTTTGTTTTATAGGAGGAGTTTTGTTTAAAAATTTAATTTTTCTCTGATTGCTGCTTTCACATCTTGATCTTTGCAGAGCATACCGAGACAGAATGGTAGTTGGGCTAATAAAAGGAATGCATTTAGTTGAGTGATTTTTCTTTTTCCTTCTTTGAAATTATGAAATGGCTCTCATCTTCCCAAGCTGAATTAAGAGCCAGTTCAGAGCATTGTAAGCAAACTGCTTTTTCAATTTCAAGTATATAGGGGGCTTAGATTTACACTGACTGTGGGGAGTTAATCCTTTCTCTCAAGCTGGAGTGTGGGTGCAGATGGGAAGATGCATACAGCATGTGCACACTGTGTCTGTGCACAGCGTGTATAAATAAATCTTGGATTCCAAGCCACGGATTTGGTCTCTACTTTGGCATGTTACAGAGGCTGTCCAACATTATTTGATAAGTATTACTTCTAAATTTAGGAAACATCAAACTTTTACTCTTTGGATTTACGTATGCCATTTACTTATATATGTAACTGTGTAACTCCCATGCATTTACCCAACTTTTGGCCTTGGTATTTTGCTTTGAGCAATCTGCTGTCAAAGACTTAAGGTCCTAGCTGCAAATGAGGAGAATGATACAGCAGACGTGTGTGGTTTTAGTGTAAGCTTTAGAAGCACATTCTGTATCTGTATTGCTTTGGAAGCAGAAATCATTAAGTGTAGCTTGTAATGACAAGTGTAACCAAATAGTCCTATCTCAGTGCTGTAGCTGGGAGACTTGAGAAAGAAAACCTCCATTCCCAGCAGACGTAAAGAAAGACTTGTGGAAGCTTCTTTGTCATTGGCAGTACATCTGATAAAAGATAATTCTGATAATTCTGACTGATAATTCAGTTTCGCTTGTACCAACTTATTCCTATTGCTTAAGTGTATATTGTGCAAGTTTGTTTTTAAGGTTTTACTACTCTTTGGTTTTGTTTGTTTTGCTCTTGTAATGCTTTGTAACACCCGTGATGGTGATGTGGGACAGGAAGAAAAGGGATCACTCCTTGAGGATAATGGCCAGTAGTACAGAAGGCCTAGCATACCACTTGTATATAACTGAAATTCACTGTTCCATATAGTATTTAGATGCTTATATGATTGATTTCATATTCAAAAAATTAAATTGCTACTGTTAATGAGATTTGTACTGAAAGAAATATTTTCAGGGACTGTAATCTTGGCACACCATCCATGTTAATCTGAGCTTCTTCAGGCTTTGTTGTCATATATCCCTCCATCTGTTTAAAAAGCAACCTTCCTTCCTTCACTAACACTGTCTTTGTTATGTGGTGTTGCTTATATGTGGTTGATCTGAGAAGAAAAAGTGAATATTTTTTAATGGGCATTTGAATGTGATAAATGTGCATTTGAATTTTAGGTAGTCATAACTTAAACAAGGGCAGCTACCCTTGTTTACTACCTAGCTATTAGTGAAGCATGACAGCAAGTACTGACTGGATCTTCCATTGAAAGTTATTTTTCAAGGTCAATTAATATCCAAGTGAATTTGTTTCTATGAGTTCATCATGTCTAGACTTCTTGCAGGTATCTTGTTCAGTAGCTTTTTAGTTATCTCCTAGTGAATGAATGAAGAGGGAAATTACGCAGTTGCTGACAAACTGAAAAACAAACAAAAAAGTGGATCAGGAGAACAGTAGCTGCTTTGAGGCTGCTTTTCATGGGGAAAAATCCCAAACTAGATCCATGTATTACTTAAGTACATGTAAATGTTACTGAGGCACTAAGGGCACCAAACTGAAAGCGAATCAAGTTTGGTTGAGGACCGAACACTTTTCCCCATCCCTACTCAGCTACTGACCACCTGGGGAAGGAGGCTGGCTGGGCAGATCTGCAGTACTTACTGCCTGGGAAAGGAAAACCTTCCCTTATACTGATACTGTGCTTAATAAAATATGGTTGGCCTTATCTGAGATCTGTTGTTGCAGATAAGTGAAGGGACAGATATGGGAGCTGAGCCACAAAGCATTCATGTTATTTACTCATGAAATAATGCCAGATGAAAGTAGTGTAAGGCCTGTTATTTGTACCTTAAGATTATCCATGTTTTTATGTTCTTGTTTATTAACTGGAGAATTCTAGTTAAGTCTGTAGTCTTTGCTTATTATTACTGTCTGTGCTGTGCTAAAGGGGGAAGCTATTGGGAGGAGTGAGGATTGCTGCAAACATAAATAGAATGTATTTTAATTTTTTGGTAAGAAGTGATGGAGTTAGAATTTGAGAAACCTCTTCAAATTAACGCTAAGTAAATAAATAATGTGGTTGATTATCATTAATGAAAATGCCCTGAGTGATTATTTTTTTCCTCCTAGGTATGCCTTACATTTTGTTATACAAAGTGGGATTTCCTACTATCTCATGATCATAATAGGAGTGGAAAACATGCACAAGTAAGTTTTTATTCTAAAGCATAATAATAGAAAAACTGAGAATGCTACTGTTGTGCTTCCTTGTAGCTGTGCATTTATGCTGCTTCTATTTGTAGTGGCATGCCCAGATCTTTCAGTATTTGATTTCTGCTAACTGTGATTTTTTTCTTCCAGGAGAGAAAATGATTTATTGGGTATTTTTGCCTCCTTTTTTGAATGTCTGAAGCTTGTTATAATTGGCAATATCCCCACTGAGACTGGGGATAACAGTGTTCTCAGCATTCTGATTTTTTTTTTTTGCCATTACTTAATAATGTTAGGTTTCTCACAAATATAAGATAGAGATACAAATGTATTTTGATAACATCTGTTGCTAGTAGAAGGAAGATGTCTGTCTGAAGAGAGATGTCAGTCTCTGAGATAGATATTGAGGTACTGTTTGCCATGCTCTCCTTTCTTTCTTTTGTAAGAAAGCACAGAGCGACTGCTGTCTTAGACAAAAATACCATCATAAAATTAAATATGTAGGGCATTATTTTAGGTTTGCTTGAGCACACGATTAGATTAGCAGTATCTGAAGCCATGCAGAACATAGCTTGTTTTTCTTTTTTAAATCAGTCTTGAAACCAGGAAACACATGTCTCTTATTACTGTATGCATATGTTTTAATATTCCACTAGTCTAGAGATCAGAACCAAATTAGGTTCCCACAGTGTTAATTCCTGCATAAATGCTTAGTAAAACAGCAAATCTGTGCTTGAACAGGTTCCTGATGTGAATGAAGCTGTCAGGAAAGATGCTGGTAAAAGAATCAAAAAGGAGAATTGCTTTACACAGGAAGCCGGGGTGACTTTCATGATCCTGTTTGTTATAACAATCTGCTCCTTTATACTGCTACTGAACAGCATTTTATTCTGTCTCTGGATGTGCACCATGTTAGGCTATTGTTTTCAGGGTTGTCTGCAGAGGCTGACCTAATCAGACAACTACAGATGTGAGAACTTTGGTTGGTCGGCTGGGCAGTTTGCTCCCTAATGGTTGCTTTGGTAAGAAATTGTTTTAAAACAAGTGGTTCATCTTGATTTCTCTTCAGAAATGCAAAGGAGAGGCACTACATAGGTATATCTGGGTCTTCATCATAACAGATTCTGTAGACTTCTTGTGAAAAGAAATGTAGTGTTTATTTACTTCACTGGCAGTGAGGCAGGTGGGAATGCATGTATTTAATGTTCCTGTGTTGGAGCGTGGGAACTGACAAGCTCTGGGTTCTCCTAGGTCATACTAGATGGTGCAACTCTGAGGCCTTATCTGCTGGAATGACTGCTGTGCTATGTGCAACCGTGTGTGTGTGTGTTCTGTTAGGCACAGTTGCTCCTGACCTGGAAGGGTAAAACTCAGATTTGACTGCTGGGCTTATGTTGCTGTATCATGGTATGAATTAGGATATCACTGGATGAAACCAAAAAGCTACTCTTTCAGTGAAGGAAGAAAAAATGTAACAGGTGGAGTAAATACTCATACTTTAAAGCTGACTGGAAAAGTAAGCCTTATTAAAAAAGCAATATTTTTATTTCAAGTAAGTATTCAGTGAGTTTGTTTCATTAACTGTATTTTAGTACTATTTAAGGACTTTGGTTCAAGTGAAAGGGATAACACTTGTGCTGTGCAGCTATACAAAATAGAGTATGAAGGCTGCAATGAACAGTAAGTTTAAAAAATGCTAGTAGTATAAGGTTGGTGAGAGTATTAGAATGTCTTCAAAGATGGTTCTTGAAACTCAACCTGAAATAGAGTTAGTCTGGTGTCTAGTAGGTTTTGTAAGATAATTCATAGTTGCTCCTTTTAGGTCATTTCTGCTGATACAGCAGTATGAATAGAAAATCTAAGCATCTGGCAGCCCGTAAGCACAGTAGTTCTGCTGCTAGCTATTCTCTGGCAGCAGTAGAAAAATACGGCTGTAGCTTCCTGTATTCAAAAACCATATTGAGGCTCACACTGCTGAATAAATAAGAAATAAGAGCAGGGCCAGGAAGCAAGCACGAGTGTTGGACTGCGGACAGTACCTGTTTGGTGCAGTTTTGGCCTCCACCAGCCAGCACTCAGGTAATGCTTAGATGCTGTCTGGGAAGCTCCAAGGGCCATTCCTAGGAGGTGACAGAAAAGACTGTATAAAATCATCACTTTCAGTTGTTACAGTACCCCAGGAGGAGTAGAGTCTCTCAGTGTCTCGGTATGTCAGTACCTTTTACAGAAGGACTACACCCTGTAGTCCTGATTTTCTGCTGTGAAAACACTACTTTTTACATGGCACCCTGGTTCTCTAGCCCTGAGACCAGGTGGTATGGCTCTGCCCATGTCCTGCTGGTAGGTGTGTATATATACAACTATTCAGAGTACTTCTGTATGCATGCATTGTTTTGTGATCTACTTTATTGGTGGTAGAAGAGCCCACTGCCTGGCAGTCCCAGTTAAGAGGTTATCTGCACTGTTCATATGCTGCTTAAACTCAGATACCACAGAACACCAAATACTTACATGTGATGGAAATATGGATTCAGGTGATTTTTGGATTGAAAAGCACTTGCAAATTATGCAAAATACTCTTCTGTGATAATCACAGTGTGGTTTAGGAGGGCAGGAGAACTTCTGGATCCATCCAGCACAGCCCTTGCTTGAGCAGAGTGCCCAGCACCACATCCTGGCAGCTTTTGAAAATCTCCAAGGAGGAGACCCTACAGCCTCTGGGCAATCTGTGCCAGGGCTATATCCAACTTGCATCCAAATTCATTCACTGAAGTTGGTTTTACTCTTCTCCTCCCTGTCATCCTGCAAATGAGTTTATGAATTGGGAAAATGGTTATCGCTGTCATTCTTCATAACAGTACCTTATTCTCTCCAGCCTCTCTAAGATTTGTTTTGACAAATTAAGAAACAAGTGGAGTTTTTAGACTATTTATCAGTTCAGCTGCTCTATACTGGGCATGCTGACATCCTCACCATTGGAAGCAAGGAGAAGTTTTGCTGAACTTCTGTGTTGTGTAGAACAGACTTTCAGGTCTGGTGCTGACAGTCTTTCAGACCTCTGCCATTTTCTTCATGTACTTCCTTTGGTTCCTTGAAGTCTTGCTCTCCTGCCAAGCTTCTACTGAATTCTCTGTAGCTATTGCTTTTAAATGTTAGTCTTGGCAGTGCATGTTGTGTTAAAGATGAAAGCCTTACTTCAATAATGGGAGAGGGAGAGATTTGGAAGTGAAACTCCATGCAAAAAGAAAAATTGGACATGCCAAGAAGAAAGCAAATCTTACCTTTGTATTTTACAACTTTCAGGAAAAATTAATTACTAGCAGACCGGTTACCTGAGATGTGACTTTAACTAAAAGCAGTAGTTTTTTTTTTTTTATACATCAGACTTATTTCAATGATGGTATTTATATGAAAAACGGAGTGGTGAACAGAGTTTCCTGAAAAGAATTGGAATTTGTCACTGAGGTTCTATATTTGTGGTGCTTTTGTGGCTCAGTGGTAAAAATGAAAGATATGTTTAACAAGTTCTCAACTGCAGTACATTTGCATTTGATGTCTCTGAAAGACTGAAAGGGTGGTCAGGCACTGGAATGGGCTGCCCAGAGAGGTGGTGGAGTCACTGACCCTGAAGGTGTTCAAGGAACGTTGGGACGTTGTGTTGAGGGACATGGTTTAGAGAGAACCATTGGTGATGGGCAACTGGTTGGACTGGGTGATCCTGTGGGTCTTTTCCAACCTTGGTGATTCTGTGATTGCTGATATGGTGCTAATGTATATTTTTTTCTTAGAAATCCTCCTGTGTCCTTCTGTTGTGTTTTTTTTTTTTGTTTGTTTGTTTGTTTTGAAACTGCTGCTTTCCTTAAAAGACAAAACCCCAAATGCCAGAGAGTTTTTTCCTTGGAGCAGTTGGCTACTGTTGGCTAGTAGCTATGTAAGCAAATCGTGCACAGGTGACTTACTGACAAGCTTTTTAAGGCTTCCGGGCAACTTCCTCTTTTGACATAATTGCTCATTTTATGGTTGGTAAATAATGTCCCTCTGCCTGTGTGGAAAGGAAAGTCAATTACAAGGCTCGCAGTTGCTTCACTGAAGTCAGTAGTTTTCTCAGTGTCTTCACTGATAAGGCTCAAGTTCCAGCAGTGACAGCGTAGACAGTAAATCTGCTCATTTAAAATCAGTCCTTTTGAACCTCATAAATCTGCTAATGTTAAGGGAAACAAAGGCATGCTATTGGCGTCTAGTGTTACCAAGCAATAGGTGTACTCTTGGTATCTAATATGTTCTGCCTTATGCTTTAGGTGATAGGATGATTGTTTTATTGTTCCAGAAGTCCAGAATTGAACTACAGTAACTTACAAGGTTATTTCTGGATTTAGGGGGGAAAAAAATCACTTAGCTATTTTCTGGCATATTGAAGTTGTAAAAAGAAAGCTGTTGAAGGACTAAGAGAGCTGGGATAACTATTAGAGGTAAATATTTAATGAGCTTGGAGAGCTCACAGAACTGATTTTTTTGATAGATGCTCATAATTTTGTCAAGTCTGTAGGTTTCAGGCATCTTACTGATTATTACATTGAGTACTTCCTTGCATCTTTTATGAAATACCTTCCTTTCCTATCACAATTAGGTATAATACTTTCTCTTTGGGACCATGTCGCATCTATGGAAATGTGGTGGCTGCTTATTTGGATGACTTTTTTTTTTAAAGGATTTAATGTTTTTTCTCCTTTTATCAGTTAATGAGGCTGTGGTGGCTTCTCTTCCTAGGTTTCATCTGGCTTCAGTAGGTGAAGTGCCTGCCAAATACCATGTAGAAGTTGATCGAGTACTTGCTGCTTGCATTTTGAACTCCTAATATTTTGCCAAAGATTCAATTTGTAAACACTGTGGTGATGGGGATTGCCAATGCAGTCCATAATCACCAGAGGAAGGCAAGCAAGTAAGCTTAATGATAAGGACTAGCTTCTTAACATGGAAGCTATGATGGAGAAAAGCAAGCAGGGTCTTTTTAAAGGTTTCTCACTTCGAGAGTTTATTTTTTAATCTACTTCAACAAAATGTTCATCTAAATTAATTTGTTCAGCATGTTAATTGAGGCGTTTCATTAAACATCTGACTGACAAATTCTGCTG